>JZKD02S1632393.1:269175-288643 GCA_000966675.3 Picea glauca | reverse complement strand
TGATAAACAAGTTATGACTCTAGTATCAATGTCTTTAAGCCATGAGTCGAGGTTTCCTTGGCTACTTACTGGCATCTTTATCCACAATTTAACACAAAATCCATCGACTTTTGGCATCTTTTTCCACAAAGTCCATCAACGTTTGGCATCTTTTTCCACAATTTGCCACAAAGCCCATTTACATCATTTACATTTAAAGTGTTGGTGTTGAAATGTTATTTTTAGGTATGGGAATGCTATTTTAACATTAGTATTCAATATATTAAATCAACAATGTATTTTTTTTTTAAGAAAGAGAAGCTTTAATAGTAATAAAAGTAATTTCAAAATTTCACAAAATTTTGAATGTTTCATAAATATAAAACTCAACATCTAAACTTTCTTTACAATTCATGCCTCATTACAATTCACCTTCATCTTTAAGAATTGCATTTTGGAAATTACCATGCTATATACCAGCATCAAGTCTTCAAAAGATTTTCCCAACTCCCTCACAAGTCCTCCAAGAAAAAATGGGTTGAATTGTCTTTCGAGTCGATAACAACATGAAGTGGATGTGGAATCTAAAAACTCATATAAAATAAAGAGGGTGCTTTTTGTCATAAAGATTGGCAAACAAATGACAAGAGACTCTTCATTTGTCATTTTATTCAAAAGATCAATACTAGTTCCTCAGCCACTTTTTGAAGTTGATTTGATTAACATACATAATGATATTTATTTAGTGTTGAGCACTCAACTACATGACACAACTATACTACTCTTAGCTAATAAACAACTCCATAAGAAAATAACTCTACTAAAAATGCATTCATTAACTTAACTTGAAACATATAAATTCCTCTTAACTTGAGTTTAAAGTGTCCCTGCTTTCTCACATAAATGAGGAACCACTTGGATTGGGTTGGAAGGTGGCCAAAATGGCCCACCAAAATTGATATTTGTGGGCCAAGACATAATGAATGGGTTCACATGTCCAACAACATATATATAGACAATGGAGACTAGAAATCTAGGGTGTTTTGACTAGCATGAGATTGGGAACATCCGCTTCCAATTGCAATGGTTTACACAACTTCAGGTTTCTCACTTTGATGATCCAATGGTTCCCTAATTGTGTTGGCAATTCCAATTTGAATACATTTTGTCCCACCTATTGTATAAATGTATACAGATCATAGTGTCTAGGCTAGAACTTATGATGTTGTTGACCCTTGAAATGTTGTGTGTGCAAATGAAGCCATATGTTGTCATCAAATTGGAAATGTTTTGGAACCCAATGTCAATATTGTTGGGCTATATACTTGGATTAAGCCTATTCAAATGCACATTGGAGTTGGTTATGGATCTCTACTAAGGTATGTCCAAAAGAAGAAGCCTTTTGTTGTTCCTTTTATTGGTGAGGGGATGGAGTAGACTACAGTGTTATTGACATCACATATGCCATATAGGATGAAAACCATAAAAGACATTGAAAGGAGAATGACCTATAAACCCATGGATTTCCCTATTATAGTTGTGTTGAACATTGTGTAAATATTAATCCCACTATTCATTCTTGTGGTTGAACATTATGAGGGCATGAATGAGGATGTGATTGACAAATTCATTTTTTGCATTTGTCTAGGGGTGAAAGATAGTGGAATATAGTAGTTGACAACCCAACAAATGACAAATATGTTTTCATAAATGACTAAGGAACTAAGAGTCTCTATCATATATGATGGTTAGGGGAAGCCCAAAATGTTCCCAAATGATCGAGGCGGATCTAGTAACACTCACAGAGGTCCAAGAGGATTCATAAAATATAAAAATTCAAATATCATGAATTCTCTCGAAAAATACAATCGATGCATATATCTCGACAATATATTTCCAATGGTGCAAAAATCGCCTCAAATGGAGTTCATATGAAAAAGATATGGTCGATCAAATTTCAAGTCAACTAGGTCAAAATTCAAAGTCAAAGGGGTCAAGATGACATGTGTCACCACTGCAAGGGTGACACGTGGCACGATCGTACAACCATATGGTGATGATATGGCTACACCCTAAGGTGCCATGTGACATGACCGTATGCTGACTGGGAAGATGTGTTGGCATCTGTACATCCTGGTGGATTAATCATTTGTTAACACATGGCACAAGGGAGCCAATGAGAGGCCACCACGTGGCAACCCCCCATTGGCCAGTTATGGTTTGTCTGTAACAAAATTTTATGGGAATCGATGTGGGTTGAACCTGTGACCTCTGGAAGCTCTACAGAAACCTTCCTTACCATTGCGCCCGCACGATGTTTCTTAACCATACATGGCACCACATCCTTTTAACATTGCTTAAAGGTTTAAATGATAGTAAAAGGGCCTAGGTCATAAGCCCTCAACCCTTGGTTACATGTAATGTATATGTGATCATGACCTATATTCACGCTAGGAGTTACCAAACGATCCATGCATATACCATGTACATTATATGGTTACAAACCATATACCAAAACAACGAAATGATCGGGGATCGGTGGGGCTCAAACCCCCTACCTTTCGTGTATTATGCCTATCCCTTAACAAATATGCCAATGGAACCTGTTATTATGGGATTCCCCAACCAATTATTAAATGTTAATAAATATGATTCCAGATGGGGAGTTAAGTCCCATGGCCTATATATTGGGCACGATTTCTCATGTATGCACATAGACCAAGGCACAAATCACGAGGAGAAGGTACTATATGAATGCATAGATTTACGTGCAATAGCAAAGGCCAAGTATGGTGTGTCTCGATATGCATGCCATGAGGTATAATAATGGCACCTAGGCAACTTTATACTCATTTTTCAYAATTTTTCACAAGGAGTATGAATTTGAGGTCTATTTTATGATCATAGTTCATTTGTAAAAGTTGTATTCCATATTTCCATTAATGAGAACATTAGTGCATTGTTTGGCATATAAAGAGGGTGTCATTGAGCTAGTTCAAAATTTTGTCGACTTTATACTCAAATTTCTCATAATTTCACAAGGATTCTAATGGTGAACTCATTTTCTTGTTTTGAGTGGTGAAATTGAAGAGAGTCCATTAAATTATCTTTTTGTAATCCCATGTTGAAATGTGATTTGGTATTTTGAGATGATGGAGAATAGTCATATTATCTAAAGGGACTTGAATATGAAGCAATAGATGTCATTAATATATGTAATTTGAGGTCTTTATTTTTTGTTGTGTCATCTCAATAATATACAAAGCACATCATCATTTTTATGAAAATCGCCTCAATACGATGAGGAATTAATTATGAATCAAGTTAGATGCTATATGTATATTTTAAAGGAATAAATGGTATCTAAGGATGTTGGGATCAAGTTAATATCAGAGATAGTTTTGACATGTATTGGCAAGTTGTTGATGTGATGGGGTCCAAGACTCAGGCTGGTGAATATTTTGAAGACTCTTATCAGCAGAACAAAATGAGTAAAGTTCTCATGAAATTGAGGTTGTAGAAGAATATTAATCGAGAGTTCCAGAAGGATAATTTTGAGTTAATAATGCAGTTGCAAACTCTCTAGGAAGAGAAGTAGAAGCTGCAAGATCGCCTAATATATCAAGAGAAATTACATAAAGTTATTTTTAATGGAATTCAAGTTGCGGATCATAAATCAAGTATTGGCACCATTAGCATCAATGTCTGAATATTGGAAGGCTGAGAATGCAAAGTCTTTGATGCAATAGAGACTACCTCTTTCAAAAGGCATGAACGAGAAATATGACTCCTATTATTTGTTTTCTCGTCAATATGGAGAATTCTCTAGGACAGTTGAAGTAAGGAGAACTTCATATGAAGAAGTCCTTCATAAAATGTTACTCTTACCTTTCAGTCTAGAGAAGGGTAACATGTGTAAGACATCTCTAGAGAAAGATGTGTATGCTAAATGGGAAATGAAGACATTTTCCACTAAGAAGATTGTTAAATGGTCTATGTATCCATCTACTTCCTTTGTAACTAGTAACCATGATCTAAGAAATGTCAAAGAAGATAGTCTATGTAAAAAAATCCCTCCAAAAAGAAGGCTAAATGTAAAGATCATTTCTCAAAGAAAAGGAAAGGGGGGAATGATAAGAAGGGATTGTGGTTCCAAGATGGGAACAAGATATTATTTTCTTATTATGGTAAGGGTGGGAATCAGATCGAGAAGTGTTGGACACTTTACCCACACTTCTATCCTAAATAGAATTGAAAATATGTAAGGGAACTTGCAAGAAGAAAAAGAACATCTCCAAGTGAACTTAATGGTCTTACTGAAAGATTTGAGAAAGAATACTTCCTAATGGATGGTCTTAGAAAAGTGATATATGAAGACATCAAGGAGTGGTTTGTGGGAAGTGTCTCATCTCTCCACATGATCGGGATGAGATCGGTATTTCTGACTTTCTCAGAGTCCGACAGATATTGCTATGTGGGATATGGAACTAACATCTATTAAGCAATAAGAAGGTATGGATATGTAATATTCAAGCTCGATTTGGGAGGATTTATAGGAATAGAACAGATGTTTTATGTTCCATAAATGAAAGTAAACTTACTCTTAGTTGTGGATTTTGAATATGGAGGTTATGCAGTCGCATTCCATAATGGCCAGGTACTTGTGTATTTAAGGGAAGTTTCTCTAGACACAACAATAGTTCTTGGTATTCGCAAGGAGAGGTTATATAGGTTGTTGGGAAGACCTATAGTTTGGTACAATGGTTTCTTTGATTCAACATTAGGTTTTGCATCAGATTCAATGTCAGATTCAACATTAGCATGAGAGGCATTGCCAGAGATAGGAAGTTGTGAAACTCCTTATAGTACTAAGGGGAGGATGAGTCCATGAACAAACCATCCAGCAGAAAAGATTTCATTGTAAATATGTATATTTGTAAATGTAATATGCATATGTGGATATATCTTAAATTCTAGTAGAACACTTTTAATCCACTCGTTGTAAATCATAAGAGTGAGAGGAATTATGTAAAATTTATGTATTTCCACCTTATATGTTGATAAGAGAGGAATTTTGTATGAGAATTTCTATATTTCCACCTTATATGATGTTAAGAGTGAGAGGAATCTTCTTAAAAGGGATTTCTAGATAGCCACCTTATATATTGTTAGAAGTGAGAGGGATCATGTTAAAAGGATTTATATATAGTTGCTTCATTCTAAGTGACAGGAATATTGCAAAAAGGATTTCTATATAGCCACTTTGTTTTAGAGTGAGAGGTATCTCATTATAAAGATTTCTAAGTCTTTCGACAACAATATAAGAAAGTGTATTTTATTGTCATCAACTAAAGGGCTACATATGGATCAAATCGTCTAATTTAACATTCTTGATTCTGAAGTACTGAAGGTGAAGGAACATAAGGATGTAGGCGTTTGGAACATGTGGATAAAAAGCAGAAAGAGCATCGAAGTAATGCAAAACTTTCTAGAGTTGGAAATGGAGAAATAATCCTCTTTTAAGAGGCATATATATGCATGTTATAAGCATCTTTAAAATACTATCTCATGTGAATTTGGATGTATACCTTGATCAGAAACAAGTCAAGTACATATGATCAAGGAAGGAGAGTAATGGACAAGGAATTCATTTAGATACTCCTATAGATATATCAATAGTATAAGAACAACAAGTCCAAAAGGGAAAGACATAGATAAGAATTTGACTTTGTTTCATATTGGTCGAGATAGAATATCTTCAATAGAATAGGATATCGGAGTAGATGTTGAATACAGAATTCAGGTATTGCAGAAATTCAATGAACATGACTTTTGTTGTCAAGGAATATATGAGCGAGAACCAAAGGTATATTTAATGACAGTGACAGAGGCCATAGTTAGAGCCATATTTCAGAAGTAGATAGAAGTACATTGATATAATACCTAGGATCAAATATCTAAGATGATGACTAAGTTCTAGAATATTAAACAAGATGGAAGAGTGAAGAAAATTCATCGCTTAGTTACTGGATAAGAGCATTTCATTAATATGGAAGAGTGCATTAGAGTTATCATCACTAAGTTGTTGGATATCTATAATTTTGGAGGTCCAAAAGTTCTTCAGTGGGAAGGTGTAATCCAGGAGGATCCATAAAAGATCAGAATTCAAATACCCACATTCTCTCAAAAATTCCATCAATGGGTAGAGATCGACAATAGATTTCAAACATCATACAAATTACCTCAAATAGAGTTAGTATGCAAAAGATATGGATAGACAAAGTTCAAGTCAACTAGGTTAAAAGTAAAAGTTAAATGGGTCAAGGTGACACATGTCACCACTTCAAGGGTGAAACGTGGCATGACTATACAGCCATATGGTGATGACATGGCTACACCCCAAGGTGCCATGTGACATGAATGTACGGTAACTAGGCAGGTGTGTTGGCATACGTACATCCAAGTGGACTAATCATTTGTTGAAACATGGCACAAGGGAGCCAATCAGAGGGAACCACATGGAAACCTCATATTGTCCAGTTATGGTTTATGTGTAATAAAATTTTATGGGAGTCGACGAGGATCAAACCTTTGACTTCCCAAATCTCTACACAAACCTCTGTTACCATTTCTCTCACACCATGTTTCTTAACCATACATGGCACCACATCCTTTTAACATTGGTCAAAATTTTAAACGATGTTAAAAGGGCCAAGGTCCTAAGCCCTTGACCCTTGGTTATATGTAATGTACATGTGACCACGACCTATATTCATGCGGGAAGTTAACAAATGGTCCACACATATACCATGTATATTATATGGTTACAAACCATATAACAAAACAAAAAAACAACCAAGGGTTGGTGGGGCTCGAACCCCCGAACTCCCATGCATTACACCAATGCCTTAACCAATATGCCAACGCAGAACGCATTATTATGGGATTCTTCAAAAAATTATTAAATGTTAATACCTATGATTCCGAATGGGGATTTAAGGCTCATGGCCTATATATTGGGAACAATTTCCCATGTCTACACACAAACCGAGGCATGGATCCCAAGACTACACATATCTCAAACATAAGGTATTGTACGAATGCATATATTTGTGTGCAAGAGAAAAGGCCAAGTATGGTGTGTCTCGATATGCATGCCATGAGGTATAATGACTAGACGTAGGAAACTTTATACTCATTTTTCATAATTTCTTGTGACTGAATTTGAGGTATATTTTATGATCAAATGTCATTTATAAAAGTTTTATTCTAAATTTCCATTAATGAACACCGTAGTGCATCATTTGGCATGTAAAGAGGGTGTAATTGAGTCAATTTAGAATTTGGTCGATTTTATACTCAAATTTCTTAGAATTTTGCAAGGATTCTAATGGTGAACTCATTTTTTTGCTTTTAGTCGAGGAATTGAAGAGAGTCCATTAAATTGGATTTTCTTAAGCCCATGTTGAAATGTAATTTGGTATTTTGAGATGAGGGAGAACGATCATACTATCTAAAGGGACTTGAAGATGAAGCAAGAGACGTCATTAATATTTGTAATTTGATTTATTTTATTTTATGTTATCATCTCAATAATCTGCAAAGCACATCCTCATTTTTTTGCAAATCACCTCAATACGTTCAGGAAATAATTCTAAATCAATTTAGATGTTATGTGTATATTTTAAAGGAATAAATGGTATCTAAGGATTTTTGGATCACCAAACATGATTAAAAAATAGATTTGCATATTTTTTAGATACGAGTTCTTTGCGTGGGGGCTTCACCTTTTTGACCAATATCTTATCATAATCATTCATAAATTAGGGTTTTAAATTTGTGAAAATAGAGTTAATATATTGTAGGTATTGGGGGTGATATAGGGTCCGGGGGGGTTCTATAGGCATTGGGAGGGTATAAGACGGGGTTTTTAGTAAAAATAGGGATATAGAGTAAAAATGTTTTTTTTTTTTTTTAAATTGAAAAGATGTATTGGGAGGAGGGTTCAAAAAAAGGATTTTTGAAGGTATTTATCAATATCTAGTGAAATTAGAGTTATTCTCTAATATCACGCAAATGCACATGCTATGTCAAAGTTTCACTAAGTGGATACCTTATGGTTTTTTGGTGCAAGGAATAAACACTACCATCTTGGAAAAGAGACATACAACTATTCTAAGGATGGTGTTTTTTAGGTCAGATTTCATAGGAGGCTATTAATAAAATCCATGTATATAGATCGTGAGAGCATAGTGGGAATATGAAAAGGTTAAGATATACCAACATTTTGACAGACAGGTTTGGATGTGCCACAGAGTGTGCAACTACGAACAAATAATATGCTCTAATTATTCATGGTAGGGGAAAAAATGGCATTGCAAATGATGCAAAGTTTTGGTAACACCAAAGTGACCTACATATGTAGAAGCATGGGTCTCTTTAATGAGGAGAATATTTTCTACCATAGGAGGCACATATAATTCATTCAATTCATATAAGAAGTTGTCCTAAAGGTAGAAATATAAAAATGGATTTTGGTTTACCTTTTTCGAAGAATGCAAGCTTACATGACAGGGCCAAAATATGGATTATAAGTTTATTGTTGTTTCCACTCTTCATAGGACAGAACGCATATGTTGAGAGTGGTGAGTGAAAAAATAGGAGGACAACTGAGAAAATCTATTATTTTATCGTTGCTTCTCTTCTTGTATTGAATAAATAGATGAAACTTTTGAATAGATGAATCCCATTTTATGTGGGGATTCTCTTATAAATTAGTTTGACCATTCAAAAAAACTAAATGATGATAGTCCATAAGAAATATGGTCATGTTCCTGAGTAGATAATGCTGACAATTTTTTATATCTTGAACATGCACATTAAACTCCTTGTCATCAAAAATATATAGTAGCTTGGAATTAGATAATATTTCTAAATGGTATGCTATGTGATTTCCATCTTTCTTAAGTACCACATTGATAACATATTGAGATGTGACAAATTCAATATTAAAATATTTATGGAGGTTTGGGAGGAATACAATAGGGGAGAAACAATAGACTTTTTTTAGGTGTTCAAAGGTTTCACGGGTATTAGATATCTAAGAAAAATACTACATATTTGTAATGATATGTAGGGGGTGCATTTGATGTGAATGAAAGGGAATGAATTTGCACTAAAAATTTTCTCCCCCTAACAAACTCTTGATCTCAATGGTAGTGTGAGGGATAGGCCATTCCAAAGGAGCCTTCACATTTTATGGATCAAACAGAATGACATATTAGATAATGATAAAACCTAAATAGTGAATAGAAGTTTAGCCAAAAGAAGTTTTCTATCATTTTAACTACAAATTGTGAGTGCATAAAAAATAAAGGATAATGTGGACATGATCAAGGTGATACTCACATATTTTTGTGAATACCAAGATGTCATGAATATAAATTGTGAAAGAACATACCAAATGTAGATGAAATATATAATTGATGAGGTGAAAAAATTTGGAGATACAATTGGTGAGGTGAAAAGGCATGACCATCCACTCGTAGATACCAAATTTAATTTGTAAGGTAGTTTTTGAAATGCAATTTGTGTCCATGCAGACCATATGGTAGTCTTATTGGAGGTCCAACTTAGTAAAATAATCAGGACCAACAAATTGATCCAATAGATCCTTAATGGGAGGTAGAGGATAATGATTTTTAATAGTTATTTTATTGAGTTCTTTATAATTGGTGATGATCATCCATTCATTTTCTCCTTCTTTGGTATCATAAAGGATGGAGAGCCACATAGTGAGGAGTTGGGTTGTATCCTTCTAGAGTCAATAAGTTACTGCAATTGTTTCTCAAGTTCAATATGTATGTGGGAACATTAATAAGTCTCATACTTGGATCAAGGTTGATAAAACATAAAATATCCAATGGAGTGACATCACACCATCAATTGTGTCATGAAAAGGAAGAATAAGAAAGGTAAATATACAATTATGATTGAGAAAAGAGTATTGGTCCTCATTAGTCAGCCACCCTGGATGGTAAGTCATGGTATGCACATTATTGGTAACTTCAATTCAGAAATGACAAAGGATATGATTGTTATTTTTTTTACTTCAATTATCTAGGATGAGATGGAATAGGTGATCTATAAATAGTTTTGGATATTCCACTAAAACAATTTTTCACAAAAGATCTCATATTGTGATATTTTGTTTTTACTTTATATTCATATTTAATATTACTACATTAGAACGGAAAATACTAGAATCAAACGAAACTAAAATGAAAGAAGCTAATCAAATAATACACCATACACATAATGAACATAAGATGTACGTAAGGAAAATCCAATACAATAAAAACCTAACTAGAACATGAGGCCTATCCCTTTCTCTTTTATTCTTACCTGTGAAATGTAAATATAAATAAACGGTCATTAGTATGGAGTTGCTATGTAAATTACAACCTATATAGATACTACATAATATTCTACTTCCTATGCTTTACTTCAATATCCCAGTCTCAACTATCTTCTCTACCAAGGAACAATACTCAATATAATAAGAATGGAATCCATTCCCTTCCTAGTGGCCCAACATTTATCATCGATTGGTATCAATATTGGGTTAGGACTAGGAGCTTTGCATGCCTTAACTCATAATTAGGGTTATAGTTTTGGAACCTCTATAATATTCCTAAAAGTCAACATGTGAATAGCTCCACATGTGTTAGTAATGGGAGTAGACATGACATCCACTTGATATCACAGTGGTAAACAAGATAGGTCAACTTGTAAGAGGTTTACTTTCCTCATACAAAATATGATCAAGGTGATGTTTGCAATATTGGAAAGCTCTTGATGTGTGGAATAAAGCCTAGAGCCTAGAAACATTTTTTGCAAAGTTTTGACCCAAAAAGTGGTCATTTCTAGGACTCAAATAATATTTGGAAATTTATGGAATCGAAATCACCAAATTGAGAGTTGCCCCTAAAATGGTCCCTACAAGCCAATATCTCCAATTTTCCACCCGAAATGTACCAAAATAAATGAAAAAATATATAATGATCCATTTAGGAACAACATATGATATTTAATTTAATAGTTGTAAGTAAACAATATTTCACCATCTGGTAAGTTACATGGATGAGCCATGACCACCAAATTTTCATTGAGTGTGGTGTGCTAGGAACATCAATAAAGTCTCAAATAGGAGAGTCGTCTAGTTTTGTCACAAAATATCTTATAGTATTCTAAAATATCTTATGGTGAAGCGTTTTACTTTATATTCATATTTAATATTACTACATTAGCACACAAAATACTAGAATAAATTGAAATTGAAATGAAAGAATATAATAAAATAATACACCATCCACATAATGAACACAAGATGCACCCTTGTAAAACTCAATACAAGAAAATCCTAGCTAGAACATGAGGCCTATGATTTGCTTGTTTCTTCTTAGATATGCAATGATAGAAATAAAAGGGCACTCAATATGGAGTTTCCATGGACATTATGGCCTATATAGACACTACATAATCTCTTGATTCCTATGATTTTATTTAATATCACACTTGCAATGTTCTTCTCTACCATGGAACAATACTAAATACAATAAGAATGGAATCCCTTCCTGTCCTAGCAGCTCGACATTTAACATTCTTAGTATCCATCTGGGGTTAGGTCTAGACTTTTTACATGCCTTAACTCCCAATTAGGGTTAGAGTTTTAGACCCTCTATAATATTCATAAAAGTCAACATGTGACTAGGTTGCTCCACATGTGTGATTAATGGGAATAGATGTGGCATCCAATTGGTATCATGGTGAACAAAAAGATTGGTCAAATTGCAAGAGGTATAACGTCCTCATACAAACTCTAATTGAGGTGATGTTTTCATAGTTGGAAATATCTTGATGTGTGGAATAGAGTCTAGATACTAGAAGCTTTGTTTGCAACTATCACCCTTGATATACACAAATTTGAAGCTTAACAATTTAATCAAACCTAGAACCTGAAGCCTCAACTTCTATGAAGGGTGCACTTGTTCCTTTAAATGTAATGAATCCAAGATTAAAGCTTGTAAAAGGTCTCTAATAATTTTCCTACAAACACACTCATGTTTTTCTAGATGATATAACTTAGATAACATATACAGGTGAATAACTTTGAAACCTTGTAGCATTGTCCAACTTGTCTTCCAATCTGAAACTAGATACAATCTTGACAAGAAGAGATTAGAAACTCAATCAGAAGATTCAATCATTAGAACAAGCTAGAAACTCTAAAATTTAAACTTTGACCACAAAATCAATTTTGACCATAAGTCAACCTTTTGTCTTTGACTTTGACCAATCAACCTTTGAATTTGACCAGTCAGACTTTGACTTTGAATTTGACCAAAAATTCAAACCTGACATTTTTTTAGTTGAGGGTACCAAGAGATGAACTAGGCTAGGGTGCATTAGGATGTCAAGAAATTATGCCAGATGCTTCATCAGAAGTGCTCGAACACAAGGTTTAGGGTTTGTTACAGCTACATAATTAGAAAACCTAGCTACAGTTATAACTGGTTCCATAACGAGCTTAAAACATAACTTCCCAATATATCTTCCAGTTGTTAGACTGTTTGAAGATAGTGGGGCCCATAACTTGTTAGAAATAAACAAGATGTGCTCATTTTTCCATAGACAATATAGAAATATTGTCACCCAACCATAGGCATAAATTCCACCCCCGAGCACCTTAACCTTGAAAGATAGAATAATTCTACTAGCAGACCAATAGCCAACCAAGGATAGCACACCTTTATCCATTGCTAGCGCACCAAGAAAGAAGAACTAGAAAACAGGAAAAAAGTCCAAACCATAACCAAGATACCAAGTCCAACAAAACGCCAAAATCCTAGTTGCAGCAGATGCAACTGCACTCCCTCTCCAAACTTATGCACCACTAGTCTTATGTAGTTGTGAGTGAGTGAGTTTCAAATGAGCTCTAGAGACCTCTATTTATACTATTCTATCTCACTTGATTGGACTGACTTCTCTTTTCGGAGGCTAATAACTCAATATTAAATATTCTCTTGAGTCGACTTGTATTCTAGGGTTATTATCCAATGTTGTAGGTTTTCTCTTGGTTCTCGGAATATTCTAGTCTCATCAAAGGTTACACGTAGAGGTTGGTACCTCTTATATCTACCATAATATAAACAAAGGAAAGGCAAGAAAAGTGAAGGCAAGGAAAGGAAAATTGAAATGCAAGGCAAGGCAAGTAAAGTAAATGCATGTCATGCTATGAAATGGCATGGCATGGCATGGAAAAGGCAAGACAAGTGAAGGCAAGGCAAGTCAAGGTGATTCAAGGCAAGGAAAATGAATTTAAGTCAAGGCAATTGAAGGTAAGGCGAGGAAAGTTAAGGAAAGTGAAGGAAAGGCAAGGCAAGTGAAGGAAAGGCAAGGCAAGGAAAGGAAAGTGAAGGCAAGTCAAGTGAAGGCAAGGCAAGGAAAGTGAAGGGAAGGAAAGGAAAATTAAGGAAAAGAATGGAATGGAATGGAAAAGGAAAGACAAGTGAATGAAAGGAAAGTGATGGAAAGGTGAGGCAGGAATGGAAAGGAAAGTGAAGGAAAGGCATTGCATGCTATGGAATGGCATGGAAAAGGAAAGACAAGTGAAGGAAAGGAAAGGAAAGGAAAGTGAATTCAAGGCAAGGAAAGGCAAGGTAAGTGAAGGAAAGGCAAGGAAAGGAAAGAAAAGTGAAGACAAGGAAAGCGAAGGAAAGGCAAGGCAAGTGAAGGCAAGGAAAGGCAAGGCAAGGAAACTGAAGAGAAGGAAAGGAAAGGAAAGGAAAGTGAAGGCAATTAAATTGAATACAAGGCATGGCAAGTGAAGGCAATGAAAGTGAAAGAAAGACAAGGAAAATGAAGGCAAGGAAATGCAAGTGGAGGAAAGGAAAGTGAAGGAAAGTATAGGAAAGTGAAGGCAAGGCAAGTGAAGGCAAGGCAAGGAAAGGCAAGTGAAGGCAAGGAAATGCAAGGAAAGTGAAGGCAAGGAAATGCAAGGCAAGGCAAGGAAAGACAAGGAAAGGAAAGAGAAGGAAAGGCAAGGAAAGTGAAGGAAAAAAAAGGAAAATGAAATCAAGGCAAGACAAGTGAATTCAAGACAAGGAAAGACAAGGAAAGGCAAGTGAAGGCAAGGAAAGGAAAGGAAAGTGAAGGAAAGGAAAGGAAAATGAAGGAAAGGCAAGGCAAGTGAAGGAAAGGCAAGGCAAGGAAAGGAAAGGCAAGTGAAGGAAAGGAAAGTGAAGGCATTACAAGGCATGGCATGTGAAGGCAAGGAAAGGCATGCGAAGGCAAGGCATGGAATGTGATGGAAAGGAAAGGAAAGGAAAGTGAAGGAAATGCATGGCATGGAATGGCATGGAAAGTGAAGGAAAGGCATGGAATGACAAGTGAAGGCAAGGCAAGGCAAGGAAAATATTTTAGCAACATTACAAATATTCTAATAGCAGTCAAAATGAACCCAAAATTATTTGTATTAAATACCTATATGGTCATTCAAGTAGACCATCGAGATCACTTCTAATACCAATGGTTTCCATTAACTTCTCGTGCTCAGAGTAAGGAAAGAAGTATTGTACCTTTGATTAGTTATTAGTTGGAACTGTTTGTAGTTGGAGGTTTGTACCAATAACCAAGTTTGTAAAGTGTTATACAACTTGAACTTGTTTATAATATTGAAATATATAACCACATTGATTTCATGTTCTTTCATCCTGTGTCGTATATTCTCCTTTAATAACCATCGACCATGTCGTAAATTCAATGCCTTCGAAGTCTGTTACTAATCGCATGAGGGTATGTTTTCCTTCTAAGCATCGTGCCAACCAATAATCAGTTCCCCATTCATTATCTCTTGGGGAAATCACTGCGTATATGTGACGTACAAAAAATGGAGTGCCAAAATGTGAGTCCACTAAATGACCAAAGCATAACACATTCATTCTAGTTATTCAAAATTTAATAGAAGGATTGAATGAACCTAGCAGTATGAGATATGAGACATGATAATAGTCTGTTTAAATACTTGATTGGTCTTCCTCCAATTAGGATAATTCCATAGTTATACATTGACCAATGGGGAGTGATACATGAACCCATATATCAACCCAGTCTGTCGATTCACAATCATCTCATTCATTACTACTACATGGACCACAAAAGCAAGAGAGTTTTCTCATCCATATTTCAACTATTGCATTTTCTGATGTTCTAACTAAATGGAATTCACAAGTTCCCTGCATTGTTTTTCATTCATACCACTGTGATCGATCTACCTCGACCACCTCCCAAAAATATCTATGTACATGTCCTTTCTTGTCTGATTGGTATTCATGGGTTCATGTTCCCTCTCCCATTACTAAAGAACATCATTCAACAATGGATTTTTCATCTTGAATGAGGGACGTAGTAGTGAAATTCATTTATTTCCTGCGTAATTCTATTTTTATGCATGCACCTTCTCCACCATGCTCCCCTTTCCCGTGCCTGAACTCAAAATAGTTCCAAATGTGTGGTATCTTTAGTTTTTTGTGAAACATACAAAACCATTGAAATACACGATCATTTTTTAACTGGCCTGCACAACCATCTGACCAAATCCAATGTTGATCAATCTATATGTTCTTATCCTTAAGGTTATTGTAGAACAACTAAAAACAATGTCATACGTAGGCTAAGTCATGGCATCGATCATCACTTATGTAGAAGTGATACTCTTTCAATATAAATCTTTTTTTTCATTACTATCCAGTCCATGCTTGTATGTGATATGTACCATTATGCTAACCTGGTCTAAGTGATAATATTGGCTTTGAATCTCATTTTGAAATTGAAGGGTGTAGTTGTCAGCAAAACCAACCACCGATAACATAGTACCAACAAGAAATGTATCTCTTCATATTCTAAAATGTGCATCCTACCATCGAGCCACATGGACACACTAAACATAATGTCGTTTATTTTCGACAAATTCCTTCATGAAGTCACAAAATCGCACTTGTGAAGTAACCAATTGTATATCTTTACTTTCCTTTCCTCCAGCAATATCATATGTCACGTATTTAAATCTTTGCAAGGAAACTTCTTTCTTCCATAATTCATACTTTTCACTTACATGGATGCACTTGCTTAGTAATGTCATTCCACTTCACTTGGGGCATGTCCCATATAATCATGCATTTTGATAAAATGTAAAAGCCTCTGGTCTTGTACAGAAGATGCTATGAATAAAGTCTCTAGATGATGATGATAACAATATAAATGGGCATTCCTGCAAAATGGTGTTGTGAAAAACACATAATATGTGTGTGTTTTTTTGTCATAATAATAACCATACTCAATCTGATATATAAAACAACACGTGTTACGGATTGTGTTTATTCGAACATACCAAGGCTTGCATTTGTGGAAATATCTTTGGCCTAAGTTAAGTGCACTATGTACTGTTTTGAATCTTTCATACAATTATGTATGTGTAATGTCAATATAATGTTTAATATGTGGTTCATGGTCCCTATATCCCCTTCTCAATTTTAGTACATATTTTTAGTTGGAATAGGGCCTTGTGTTATCATGCCAAAAATATCGAACTAGTTCCTTAACTGCTCCAATTAACTTCATGTCAGAACATGTCAGAACGAGCTAGCCTTCCAGTGAAGGCCCAAAGATCTATTGCGGAACCTATGTCAAGGCTATCTCGTCTATGAGAATACTTTCTAAGGGTTTTGACATTTCATTTCAAGAGGTGAGACGTTTGTTGTAGAAAACAAATTTTTCTTGTGATCTTGCTAACAATTGACTAGGACAAGACATGTCAAGCTACATTGCGGTCTTTAGAATGATATTTCTTACCAATTATTTGAAAATCATATAGAAGGTTCCATACTACATGATGACTTGTTTCTACACTTTTGATTGTTTTAATGCCTAAAATTCTCCTAACAATAGTCAAACTTCTAGATTTTAAGAAAGATAAAAATAACTAACATTTAGGAGCATCACATTTTGGTTCACAATATTCTTGAATGGTTTTATAAGAGTGATAACGAATAGTACAGTTAAGTAACTTACCTTCAAGTGATACTAGACCACTTTCATTGCCCTGAATTCATTTAGGAGTTCTTTGCCGCGTAGTGCTCAATCTAGGTAGAGATGATGAACCCCTATTCTAGGACTCTTGACCTCCTTGTTGTGGAGTTAACAATGTTGCAGTTCTTGCCCCTTCAATCACTAACAGATCAACTGTGGGATGAGAGAGTACAGAGGATTGTCTAGTTTCTAGAACATTTGAATGTCCAACAAGAGATTGCACCATAGGACCTTCTTCACCACATTGATGTACACCAGTGGCTTCTCTAATTTCATCTATTGTATAATCAACTCCAATAAAATCCTCCATCATCTAGTCATCAAAAAAAAAAATCTTGATGAGATATTGTTTTGATTGCTCTCTAATGAACTCTTGTGCTTTGCTTCTGGTGCTGGAGGAGAAACAATAACAACATCTATTCTTCTAGAAATTGGATTTCCCTCTTCAGAAATCCTATGCTTTGACATACGTAACTTTTCTTTTTTTGTTTCTTCTTCTACCTTTTCGATCAATTTCTTTTTTCTCGAGGACTTTCTTTCTCGAATTTGGTGGTTCCTCGTGTTTAAAGATAAGAACTGGCTTCCAAACACCCACCACAAATTTGTCTTTGTATTATGTAATAAGGCACCACCAAGTGGCGAAATTTGTTTTTGTATTACAAAAGAAGACACATCTAATAATTCCAATTCCAATTGCACTTGGAAAAAATTGTCTTCCAATTCCAAGAAGATACAAACAACAATTCCAATTTCACTTGGACAAATTTTTTTTCCAAGTCCAAGAATAAACAAGAAGATACAAACAACAATTCCAATCGCACTTTGACAAATTTGTCTTCCAATTCCAATAAGACACAAGAATATAAAAACAACAATTCCAATTGCACTTGGACAAATTTGTCTTCCAATTCCAAGAACACTCAATTAGATACAAAAAAAAATTCCAATTGCACTTGACAAAGTTGTCTTCCAAATTTTCCCGCAATGGTCTGGCAATAACACAAAAGTATTTATGAATCTAACAAGAACACTAAAAAAAGTAAAACTTGTCTATGCAGGATGTTTTTGTCTGAAGTTGTCACGATTTTTTCTTGACCATGAGATAGATTAGGTGGGGTGTGCTTGGCACCAAAAAATTCCCAGCAAGAATGTGCACGTGTTCCTAGAACATGTGCACACTAAATCACATTCATGTTCTAGGAATGTGCATGTGTCCCTGATGATCATAAATGACCAAATCAATCGAGTCACAAGGGAACGTGCATGCTCTTAATGCAATGGATATAGCATTTAATATACACCAAAACTTTTTATGAATAAAATTGTATAGGGGTATGGGGACAACTAAGGCATAAGGGGTTAGGATTTAAAGTGTCTTTAAGGATAGAGAAATGGTTAGAGCACCAAGATGTGGGTGATGTGGGTGCAAGGGTTGTACACAAGGTATATGTGTAGTGCACTTAGGGCTCAATTTAAGATAGGGTTAAGGGTTGAGTATAAGTTATGCCTAGGATTATGTGGATCTAGGGGGGTCTATGTCATTGTCTACTTCAAGCTCTAGGTCAATGTCTATATCTATATATATCTCTATGTGGTGGTATAGTTCATGGTCTATGTGAAGCTCTAGGTCTGGTGACAAGATATTTGGAGGAATGGAACCTACTAAAATGGACATTATGATCATTTAGAGTCTTAGAGATTATGAGACTGCAATGAAACCAAATTGAAAGGATCATTTGGATGCAGAGATATAGTGAGATTTCAATGAAACGTTTGGAGGCCTAAACATCATGAAATTGTAGTACACACGAGTTGAAATGACTGTTAGAGGTGGAAAGATGTGAGATTGTAGTGCACCCTTTGGAGTGTTGGATCATATCAGATTATAAATAGGGTTATATTCTATATTTTTTTGGGAAGGGTGGAGATCATAAAATGCGTTGCAAAGAGAACATCATTTGCATTCATTTCATTTACAATTTTTATTTTCCAGTTTTTTTTCTTCGCTGATATGAATTTACTTGAGGCTGAGAGAGTAGGTATGATATTTGATTTCATGAATCTACAAAGTAATCTTATTTATGTGAGTGGATTAATCAGTATCTATGTGCATGTTAAAGATAATGAGTAATAGAGGAACAACAACAAGTCATGATAGGTTTCATTATTTTTGGCATTGCCAACCTCTAGGTCAATGTCTAAATCTAGATCTAGCTCTATGGCATGGTCTAGGTCATGATCTACGTTAAGCTCAGGGTCATCATCTAAATATAGCTCTAGCTCTATGTCATGGTCTAGATCATGGTATAAGTCTATTTCATGGTCGTGGTCTAGGTCTATG
>JZKD02S1632393.1:214085-257657 GCA_000966675.3 Picea glauca | reverse complement strand
AGGCTTGATATTGGCTTAAGCTTGATATTGACTGCCTTTAGAGTACTGCTTACAGTTATGCAAAGAGAGTCTCCTTGCAGAGATTCCTCTGGACAGGATCGTACATAGGCCCACCCAACAAAGTCTCTCACCGTTTCATAGATATAAGAGAAGCTGGATCGAGTAAGTGACCCCATGTCGGTTGAATCCTCCATCCATGGATTCTTAGCTGTCGCTACCGCACCTAACAAACCCAGATTTTCAGTGAAACATACTTATTAGAAACACTCTGCTTTACGCCATAGTGCATGTTCGCTGCACTTTATCTGTTCGCTTTCTGAGTTCTCATCATTCGCACTTAGGGATTACAAAGTACGGAGTACTACTAATAATAGTACTTATAAGGACGTTGCCCTAATGCGAAATTTCGGTAAAGGAAATGTCTCATCAATTGTTCGCGTAAAGGAAATCTCTGATGAAAACTTTGCGTAAAGGAAAGCAAGATAGAATTGACCAGGCAACAAGAAGGTAGGAAAAATGGATCTTCAATGCGTGCCCTACATGTGAAACTTTACCAACTTGAAAGTAAGCCGTCGCCACAATGATTAGTTGGCGTGCAGTTCCTTTCTTCTTGGGCAGCATGTGTATTGATACGATCGTTTTGTTTCAACTACAAGCAAATCGTCTCAGTAGTGCGTTACTGGAATAAAAATAAGAAACTATCTGATCTACTTATAAGGTATCAGCAACGCCCTCTAATATGCGACATGGCAGGTAGAGCTACGATAAGTTAACGGAACTTATCGTCAATAAAGACAATGCATTCCCTGAAGTTTACATAAACTTACTCCCTCATTCTTTTTTCTGGTCTTCCACCTGTCCTTCCAGGAAATATCTGTAGGAAGTAGTACACGAGATATGGCAGGAAAGTCAGCTAGATGTCTTGCTGTGTGCAAATATCATCTTATTCCTTTGATATTGCTTTCCGTTTTTCGTTTGATGCAATGCAGGAATGGAAACAAGTTTTCAGTGAATGAACTTGTTGGTGTAAGACTGCCTCACGAACTCATTGGGGGATTGAGAATAGATCTCATGCATAGAGATTCACTGCTCTCTCCTTTCTCTCCAGGCAATATTACGTCCATTGAGCGCTTAAAACGAGCAATCGAACGCAGTCAAGACAGACTAGAAAAACTGCAAATGTCTGTAGTTTCAAAAAATGAGAAATTCGCTGCTGAAATGAAGGATGTCCAGGCTCCAGTAAGTGCAGGAAATGGGGAATTTCTCATGAAGTTGGCTATTGGTAAGCCATCTTTATCGTATTCTGCAATTCTGGACACCGGCAGTGACCTAACATGGACACAGTGCATGCCCTGCAGTGATTGTTATAAACAGTCGACTCCAATCTATGATCCTTCCCTGTCTTCCTCTTACAGTACGGTCCCCTGCAAAAGCTCCATGTGTCTGGCTCTTCCGGCCTCTGCTTGCACTAGTGCAAGGTGCGAATACTTGTATACTTATGGTGATTACTCCTCCACCATGGGGATACTTTCATACGAGACCTTTACCCTTTCTTCTCAGTCAGTTCCCCATATTGCGTTTGGTTGTGGCCAGGATAATGAAGGAAGTGGCTTCAGCCAAGGAGGTGGACTAGTAGGCTTCGGACGCGGCCCATTATCCTTCATCTCACAGCTTGGCAATTCGGTGGGTAATAAGTTTTCTTACTGTCTCATGTCTGTTACTGATCCTTCTTCCAAAACTAGCGCTTTGTTTCTAGGTGAGACTGCTAGCTTGAGTGGCAAGACTATCGGTTCGACTCCTCTTATACAAAGCAGCTCCCAGCCAACTTTCTATTATCTCTCTTTGGAAGGAATTAGCGTTGGTGGTAAACTATTGAGTATCCCTAAAGGTACATTTGATCTTCAATCCGATGGCACTGGCGGACTTATCATCGACTCTGGAACAACTATCACGTATCTGGAACAGGCGGGGTATGATTCTCTGAAGAAAGCCTTGATCTCATCGATTAGTCTCCCACAGGCCGATGGCTCTACCATTGGACTGGACCTCTGTTATAACGCAAAATCTGGCCATTCAACTCCTACATTTCCCACTATAACTTTCCACTTCAAAGGAGCAAATTACAATTTGGCCAAACAGAACTACATATATGTTGATAGCAGTGGCATTATCTGCCTGGCAATGCTACCGAGTAGTGGGATGTCCATATTTGGTAATTTTCAACAGCAGAACTACCATATACTTTATGACAACGGGAAAAATGTGCTGTCCTTTACGCGTACAGTTTGTGATTCCTTGTAAGTAAGCAGATGCGTCTTTGATTTCTCCTCTATATTGTATGTTATGATTTGTTTTCATCATTGATTGTGTTCCTGCTGCTGCTGAACTCAACAATTGTGATCTATATATATGTAGACATAAACAACATTTGTATGTTAAGATTTGTTTTCATGATTGAGTGTGTTCCTGCTACTGCTGAACACAACATTTGTGATCTATATCTATGCAGACATAAACAACAGTTGTAGGTTGTATGTGCAATAGAGAAGGTTGGTTCTCTTTTTCGAATTTGGGGAACGAAGGATTTCTGTATCAACTGGTTATGAAAGCAATATTCAAGAATATTCTTTTGTAATACTGGTTATGAAAGAGTGGGTAGATTCAAGAAAATTCATTTGTAATAATCCGAACCTATGATATTCAGAGCCACGAATAGCTGGATATTGAGGTAGGTCTTGTTATAGAAGATGGATTTGAAAATCACCTTGCCGGACATTTACGTTTCTGCAAATTGAATATTGCAGTTTGCGTTTCAGATTGAATATTGCAGTTTGATTTGTATTATTTAAGGCTTGTCAGATGGAATAGATCATCACGGTAAACCATCCACATCCACATGTTGGATGGTCATATCGCATAAAAATTGCATTAGTCTAAAAGGTAGATCCTTGCAGTGTTCTAAACATTTTATTTTTTTTTATTTTTTTGGTTTTTTAGTTTTCTTTTATCCGAAATTAGGTGATGAAGGGTTATATCTGTAGATTATATTGATTAAGTTTGTATAATTTTCCAGGGTTTTTTAGCAATTTCTGAATCCATTTATATATTCAGAAATACAATTTAAACAACAGATATTCAGAAATACAATTTAAACAACAGAAAATAAATAGTGATTTTGTCTAAATTTACATTTCTAAATTCCTATCTAAAAAAATCCAAAAAATAGAACGTTTAGTCAAAAACATAAAAATTAAGTGTCATCCTTTTCCTCCCAATTAACTATTAAAATATGATAAATTTTACCTTAAAAAAATTAATTAAAATATGATCAATTTTACCTTGAAAAAATCATTATGTTTATATAGGCGTGCCTTTACTGAAAACCTCCAGATCTATGAGGAATATTCTCTGTCCGTTAATCATTGAAGCACTTGATTTGGATTAGTATTCATATCTCTCAGGAATATTCTATGTTCTTTCATCATTAAAGCACTTAATTTGAATTAGTATTTATATTTAAATTAATCATTCTTGTTTATATGTATAAGTATATTTTACAATAAAAAAAAAAAGAGTTTTTTCAAGAGACATTTTATAGAATTAGAAGGATACAGAGAAGATTAGCATGGATCTGCCCAATGATGACACGCACAAATAAAGAAATGGTCCAAATTTTTTTATATCAAATTTATCCAAAGAATTGGCAACCAATAAATTGTAACACCATTTAATTAAACCTTTTACTACAAGTTTTTATCACCTATATGCGTTCATCAGCCACAAGCTAAGTTGCTAGTTTAGTATATTACAGAGCTGATTCAGTCAAAAGTAAAATATTGAAGACAATAAAGTCACCCTCCGTTTCTTGTTTTGTGAGGTTAATGTGAATGCGTATCAAATCAATTACCTCGCGCTCTTTACGGGATATCAACTCGACCATTTAGTGCGATGATCAATTACATCATGTTTTTACCTTTTTAAAATTGCCATGCGAATCTATGTCAAACCAAAGGAATGCCGACTTTTAACTTGATTATGGTTCAGGTTAGTGGAGGGTTTAGTGATAAAGTTAATAATGGCAATGGAATGTTTTTTTGTTTGTGTTGTTTAAAATTTATTTCTGAATGTAGAAATGGATTCAGCATGTTAAAAAGTCCTTAGAACATTCGAATTATACAAAAATAATCACTCAAAACTGCAGATTTAACAATTTCTTGCCGGATTTCAGGAAAATATCCCCAAAAAAAATCGTTGAAGAAAAGTCATTTCGTAGAACGTTTAATAATTGATCATCTCGTTGTTTAGCGTTTTGAATTTATAATTAGATTAGGATAAACATTTGTAATTGGAATAGGATAAATAAATTAATTCATTAGTTGTTGAGGGGTGGATTTTCACTTTGACAAATGTCTTTGGGTTTTGGGTCTTAATTTATTTATTTAGGTGTGAGAAAGATGAGGTTTTAGCCAATTGAAAATAGTTTTAGGTGTTGTCACACCCTTAAGAGTCATGCCCAAGTCCAACCTTGGCATCTCATGGACGTGTGGTTCTCCCTTGGGAGCTTGGTTCAACCAAGGATACTTCACTCGGACTATGCCTCTTCACCTACAACATACCCATACTATGTTCTAGGCTACAGACGAGTCACATCCTTACTCTATGCAACACAATTGTATACTTAGACATTAGTTAACATTGTTCAACACTTAGTCAATTTGACATACAACAGAAAACATGCAAAACACAGGAGATAGGTATAGTACGAGCAACACCAACGGTGCCTAATATCTGGCTTCATTTATTTATATTGTGAAACAAAAGCAAAGATTTAGAAGGAGGAAGCTACTATCCCAATTACATAGATGGGAAGGGTCTCATAACTCTGCCTTATACATTAGAGTTGTCCATACCTGCAGTTCTGTCACACCAAGAGTTCTCCTTGTCATTCCTCCTTGCCTCGGCCTGAGGTATGCCTAGCCTTACTCTCTCCTTCACTTGTTCTTTATGTTTTCATTTGGTTATGCACCCTTTCTCTTATATGGACTCCAAGGGGCATTTGTGTGAAACGTCACTTCTCTTGGTTGTGTCACGCCCCTTCGTGAATCGTCACACTCAATTGATCGTCGTGCCCCTCCATGGATCCAGTGTGCCCATCTAAGCTTGTGCTCCCATCAACCAACATGTCCCTTGGACCGACACACCCCATTCTTGGGCATGTGCCCCTTGCCTCATGCTCTTCCTTGATTTGATCATTGTGACTCTTTGTGGGTGTGTTTATGCAGTTGTTGGCACAAGGACAGACCCCGGGTTCAACGCTCAAGAGCGCACCAACAAGCCCTAACTATTGTCCCTTTCGACAACACCTGCAAAGCAGATGCAGTCTCACCCGAAGTAGCTATAGGGGGTTGCAGGACACAGGTGTCTACAACCAGAAGGAATGCAAAGTGGATTCAAAGCAACAACACACAACCATCTAGTTATCCTTTATCTTCCTTAAACCTACTGTGCAAGTTATATTTCAGATCTAACACAATATCGCAATAGCAGCATATCAAATGATAGAGAACACAACATCAATCACACATAACATAAGATATGCATGGTTCACCTTCTCCCTAGGGCTATGTCCACAGAACTATTCTTTATGATATATTAAGATGAAAGCATACAGTTTTATTTGCGCTCTTAGCTAGCGGATCTTCTCTCTTCCTCTATTCTCTCTTCCTCCCTTCCCTACGCACCCAGCTGTAGGGTTGATCTTCACACCCAGCTGAAGATCTTACAATACCAGAAGGGTCTTACGCTTAACACTTCTCTCTCACACAACGATAATCACCCACATCAATACAAGACCAAAACGAACCCTCTTCCCTCATCTAGGTTCTTATTTATACCTTACAATAGCTCACCGACAACCTTAGGTCGATACCTAAGTGTCAAAACCCTAGATACCAAAATCCTAGGTGTCTAAAACCCTAGGTCAACTTGACCCGCGTTTTTAGGGCTTCGTCAGCCCGTCTTTCCTTCCTTCACACACGGTGCTTCAAAGCATTTGTTGACATCTTCTTTCACTTGTTGAGTTGTCCAGGTTCCCTCCTCCTTGCTGATCTGTCATCCTCGATCTCCTCGTCCAACGACTTGCTTTCTCTTACTTCGCTTCGTCTTTTCTTCACTTTTGCTCACTTCAACCCAGTATCAGTCACTGTGTCTTCTGCACAGTTTTCATTTTTCCTTTTCTCCCTTAATCTTCGCTTACTTCCATAACCAAGGGCCATCAGGCCCTCAACACTCACATGTGACTCGTCTCGAGGCACTTCAGGTCTGAATTTTCTGTTTCACTTCGTCTTCAGACTACGCAGGGAAGCCTGTGCTTTTTTATCTGTCATTCCCTTCCTTTCCTTGTGCAGACTGTCTTTTATGTGTCTGGTACCCAGTTTCAACTGCACCTAATACCTAGACCCTTTTCTTTATGCTTTTACTAAGAGTTGTGAGGTAGTTGGTTTTCATAATACAATTTCAACCGGCTCCCATTTACTAATCCTTCCTTCCATTCTCCATTCAGTGTCTTCAACTACACAGCTCCTCCTTCGGTAGCGTAGGTGACCTCATATGGCCCAAGCCAATGTGTCCTGAACTTTCCTAGATTCTTCATGAACTTACTGTCATATACCATACCAGATCTCCTTGATTGAAGGCTCTCTTCTTGATGTGGCTATCATGGTAATCCTTTTCTCTTTCTTTCTGAACCTGCTGGTGAAATCCTGCAATAAATCTATCTTCTTCCAGTTCGACCAACTGCGCAAGCCTCTCTTGAACAGCGTTAGTGTCATCCATATCTATAAAGGCTACAATTCTCAAACTATGAACCAAATATTACATGGGTACAATTGCTTCCAGACCGTAGACGAACTTAAAGGGAGTCTTCATGGTCAGCTTCTTGCAAGTAGTTCTATAGGCCCATAACACTACTGGTACTCACAAATCCCAGTCATCCCTATTCGCATTGCATATCTTCATCAGCGTTGTCTCCAATATCTTATTGATTTCTTCAACTGCCCCATTTTCTTGTGGATGATAGGGCGTGCTCTTCTAATGGTGAACTTCAAATTCCCGAGTCAGGGCTTTAATAGTCTTATTGATAAAATGTGTGTTTTGGTTGCTCATAAGGATCCTTGGGCATCCGAACCTAGTTATGATATCATCAAATATGAAGCACGCAACTGTAGTTGCACTACAGTCCTTAACTGCTCTTGCTTCATCCCATCTGGTCAAGTACTCTGGCGTAGTGATGATGTATCTTGCTCCTGTGTGCTTTTCTTGGTGGGTTGATAGATCCCACAAAGTTAATGGCCCATTTCTCAAATGCCTGTAAGGTCAGTTGCAACGCTAAAGACATCTTGTCTCTTCTGGACGTCTTCACAACTCTTTGGCATACATCACAGGCCTTATAGTATTCCTTAGCATCTTTATGTAGAGTAGGCCACCAAAGGCCAGCCCTAAGAATCTTTTGCGTTGTTGCTTTTACTGCGTAGTATCCTCCTGTGATGCCTTCATGTGCTTCTGTGAGGATCAATGGTCTCTCTTCTACCATAACACACCTTCTCAATATCTCATTAGGTCCCATCTTGTATAGTTGTCCAACTATAAGTGAAAAATCCACAGCGCATACTACCAACTGTTTATTCTGAGTGATTGTATATTTACTAGGTGCCATTTCTGTGGAAAGGAACTGTACTATCTCCGCGAAGTGATCATCAACCTTCCTGATGGCTAGTAGTTGTGCATCCGGTAGTCTATCCTCCAAATTAGTATGTTCCTCCCCATGCTCTAGTCTAAACAAATTATCAAGTCCCTTATTCATTCTCCCTGGCTTAACCATGATCTCGAAATCATATTCCAAAAATAGCAGAAGCCATCTGCATATTCTCCCCCCCAACACTGGCTTGTTGACTAGGAATTTCAATGCTGAGTGGTCAGTGAACATCTTGAAGTGTCCTCCCAACAAATAATGACGAAATTTCTGCAGCGCGTACACCATGGCTAAATCTTCCCTTTCAGTGGTGGTGTAATTTATCTCAGCTGAAAATAGTTTCCTTCTAGCAAAGGCTAATGGATGGTCGATGTCTCCTGCTCCTGGTTGTGCTAACACTGCTCTTAAGGAAATAGTGGATGCATCGACATGTACAGGAAACTCCTTGCTCCAATCTGGAAAAACCAGAATAGACATAGTAACCATTTTCTATTTCAGTGTGTTGAAGCTCTGTTGGAATTCTTTTGTCCAATGAAACTTACATTCTTTCTTTAGAAGCTTCTCCATGGGCATCTGTGCATACCCCTTGATGAAATTCTTGTAGTATCTTGTATGTCCCAGTGCAATGCGCAGTTGTTTTACTGAAGTAGGGGGAGGTAGATCAACAATAATGGCGATCTTGGAGGGATCCACCAACAACCCCTACTTGCATACAATATGTCTTAACAAAACTCCAAAAGGAGATAAAAAGATGCACTTCTTCAGGTTCAAGGCAATCTGGCATTGCCTGCACTTATCCAACATTAGTCTTAAACATTCAATATGATTTTGCAAAATTTTGAAAACAATCCAATCAACAAAGTATGCTTCCAGGAATTTATGTAAAAACTCTTTAAACACTTCGACCACCACCCTGGAAAAGATGGTTGGTGCATTCCTCAATCCAAATGGAATCACTGTATACTGGTAGGATCCCCATTCTGTTGCAAATTTGGTCTCATGGCGATCTTCCTTGGCAATCTGGATCTGATGGTATCTTGAAAATCCATCTGTAAAAGAATATGCTTCATGTCCTCCTACATTGTCTAACACTTCGTCGGTGAATGGTGTAGGGAATGGGTCATGCAAACACGCATCATTCAGCTTTCTGAGATCTACACAGATCCTAATTTCTCTTGTTTTCTTATCTTGTACCACCATAGGGCTAATCCATTCTGATTCTTCAACATGTTCTATGATTCCTGCTTCCAACATTTTGTCAAGCTTGATCTTCACTTTTTCCTTATATTTAGGGTTCAATCTGTAGGGTCATTGTTTGACTGACCTTGCATCTGGTTTTAAGGGAATTTCATCTCCCCCATGGGTCCTTTAATGCCCTTCATATCAGTGAACTTGGTTGGAAACAAGTCTTGATATTCATGTAGTAATTCTATGATCTTGTCAATAGTGGTAGCATCCCAATAATCTCCAACATTTGCAATTTTAGGTGTTTCCTCTGTTCCTATATTAACTTTCTGAATTTTAATGGGCTTCCTCAATAGAATGTAGTTCGACTCCTAGTCCTTATACATCTCTCTATCCTTTTGTTCCTATGATTTTCACATTCCTATGATCATCGTTGTCATCAACATTTATGTTGTAACAACCTTGCAATTTATGCAGAGGCACAGTCCATTCGTCCTCTTCTTGCTCCACAGGGGGGCTAGGTGCCTCAAACACTTTCTATCTGAAAAATTCTAAAGCTTGATCTACTATAGGGTATTGACCTTCAAGAAAGAATGTAGCTACAAAGTTCTGTGTCATACCTTCCCAAGTCTTAGTGATGAGGCATAGTTCAGCTTGTAGGTACCAATTAATAGGTGTTGTGTCCAAAGTGTTAATAAATTTGTGCACCCACTGCTCTTGACGAATGTTGCTCCATGCCTCCTCGCAACTGTGCACATGGTCTCTCGGACAGCTTTGACCTGTATACCGAACTTCACATCCTGTGATGTTGTCTAATAACCACGTTGTCATCAAAGTGCGACATCGCACCCATTCTGTGATGCTCTTCTTATGCGTTCCCCACCATCTTGTTGGAGTTTCTTTCAAATGTTTATTCAGTGCCAACAACCTTTGTTGTGCTGGGAAAACTTCTTCAAATTCCAACAGGAAAGTTTCCAAGTGATTTAAACCATCAAAGGTGGGAAAATTACTTACTGTTGTGTTGATCTAACAAACTTCTCTGGTCAATCTGGCGCATCTCCACGCAGAAACTTCATACATCTTATTTTTCCAGTTCTCTAGTGCTTCTTCTGAATCTGATGAGCATGCGCTCTCACTTCACCATCTTAAATTCCCATTTCTTGTAGGATTAATGTAATCCTACTGTCTAGTTTTCAACTTGTAGATGTTTTCTAATTCATATGCACAATCTTCTTCTTTGATGGGTTCTGTGTATCTTTGACCCTCATCCAGATCCAAAGGTGCAATGACCCTAAGGCCATCTCCTTCAAACGTCATTCTTCTTTTCTTTAGATCAACCATAGTGGAATTGTTAAAATCCCAATCAATTCCTAATAACACAGGATAAGGACACCTATCATCAACTATCTCAATTACTTCAAAATCTCCAGATGTCCTCACTCCGTTGATGTCCACAAGGACATGCCCCAGTCTTCCAAAGGGGCTTACATCTTGCTAATTAGTCATCCTAAGCCTAATAGGGAAATATATCAACTTAGGTTTTCCCATTAGTGCCCAAGTCTACTTCATCATGACATTGACCTCCAACCCTAAGTCGAGGACCACATAGTCTATATCATACTCTCCACTCTGAGCATTAACGTGTAGTTATTTATTTGTCCTTCTCTTCTTGGATAGTTGATGTACTTCTTTATTCAACAAAGGATATACCCTTCCTATCTCATATTGTCTGACCAAATTTTGTAGTTCTTGTATGTCTCTTTCATCTTTAATCAACTCAATACATGTATACAAGAAACTGAAAAGTTTAATCACCTCTTTTCCTTCTCTAGGCGAACTAGACTGATCAAATTCTAGAGGAATTCCATATTATCTTACTTATGGTCGAACCTTTGATGAAGAGGCTTGTTCTCTTCCGAATTATTTTCTTTCTTCTTCAAATTTTTTCTTCTCTTTCCTTGGATCAAATTCTCATGTCTTCTCTACAGTTTTTTTTATTCCTGGTCCTTCGACATTCTTCTCTTGAGTCGCTCTATCTTCTCCTACAATAGTGCCTCCTCTAGTGATAAAAATGACTCTAAGATCTTATCCTCGAGGTTCTGCTTTGATCAATTGTATTTGTTGGTTTCCTCCTTGTTTCTCATGAATATTAGCCAACAATGTTGGACATTCCTTGATAACATGCTCAAATGAGTTGCAGTAGCTTCAAGTGGTACAAGGGTTATGACAATCCCTTGCCAAGTGTCCTGGTTGTGCACAATTATAACAAATGATCTATCCTCGACCTCGACCCAGACCTCCTCCTCATCCTCTAAATCATCTTACTGTACTTCAACTTGAATTTTGTATGTATCCCTTAACCTTTCATGCATGAGATCATAATCTCTGTAATCCCTATCATCATGCCCCATCGAATTATAGAACGTGCAATACAGATTTGTGGGTGTTTGGACATACTTTTGCAAATAGTAACATTCACTAGGGCGATGTCGATTTCTACATACCTCTCACCAAGGTAGGGTAACTTGTTTCAAAGGGATTGGAGCTCTAGAGGCCAAATACTCATGGAATAAGGGGCAATGATCCTTGTCATGGCCTTTTGATTTTCATCTGATACACCAGATGCCTTTTCTTTTATCTTTCCCTTTTTCCTTCTTCATATCTTTGACCTGCAACGATAACCTAGTTATCTGACTCAAAATTTGACTCATACCTGAGATGGAGTCTCTCATAGGGGTTGATTCTATCTTCATGGTGATCTCCAGTGCCTCAGCCTGCAAAGTAATCTTTTGTTGCATCAGAGGAACTCTGATGTGTGGGAAGAGGGCAACAATGAACCATTCTTTGTTCTGCTCGTCTAGGATCTTAAAATCCAAACGACTCGTTAAGGTCTTAAACCTATGATCGAATTCCCACACAGGTTCAGCTACTCTCAGCTTGATTTCTTTCAGTTTTCTAATGCATTGTGACTCTGAATTGGGTTTTTTGAATTCTGCAACCAACACATTCTTGATATGATTCAATGGTTTGGGTTGTGCAATTCCTTGGACAAGTTTCATGTACTATCTCAATGCGCGGTCCTTTTGGGTAGTACTAAATTCATCTCTCTTAATTGCTTCGTTATTGACATTATTAATGCTCCATACAACTTCACATAAAAATGAGTGTTGATCAGCATCTTCAGATCCATCTCCCCTAAAGATAGGTAACCTCATTTCATCTTCCATAGATCTTCCTAGGTTTCCTCACTTAATAGGTACTGAGCTACTTGTACCAGTGCTCTGAGTATTCTGATGACATAGGTTACTCTTGTTACTTAATGTTGTTGAAACAACAGGAGGAGTAATGGTACTTACTTCAGTAGTCGATGCAGTTCCTGTAGTTTATGTCTCTTCTCGGCGAGGTTCCTCTTTCCTAGCAGACTCTAAATACTCTTTTTCCATCAAATATACCTCTTCTCCACTATAGAAACCTTCGTATTTCTAGTTCTGCTTAAACAGGTTCGCGAGATGAACTTCTCTGAACACTCTCCAACTATGCGTATGTCCAACCTTTGTATCATTGTCATTGTCTAGATTTTTGAACATTAGATCTTCCTATCTGACCGATTATTGTATCTTAAAGATGTTCTTCTCATGCAATAGCATCTTGACCTTCAATTTCAAAAAGTGTAAAAATTTTCCTCTAGGTCCCTTAAAGAAATATCTCTCAGCTTGACTATATGACTCTATTCTATCAACAACGAACTCGGTGATATACCCTCCAATGGTGCTATCAAACCAATGATCTATTGCTCTTGACACAGCGTTATCAACTCTCTTGACCTTTTTGACCAGCGTCGACGTCCAAACTACAGGTGGTTTGATCTTGATTTCAAACTGGGTATCTGCTAACCTTGCTAACCACTTGTCTAGCTCATGATGGATTCCTCCAAAGAAAATCTTGTGTATATCAGTAAAGATATACCTTCCCAACCAATCCTCTATGCTAAGGTTAGGGTTCTTGTTCTGGGCTTCAACGAAGTCCTTTTCTTGATCTTCTATCCACTTTTGAATCTTTGTCTTCGATGGAAACCACCTTGACATTCCCTAAAGAAGATTCTTATCCCGACAACAGAACCATTTGTTGGCACAAGGGCAAACCCAGGGTTCAACGCTCAAAAGCACACCAACAAGCCCTAACTAATAGCCCTTTTGGAAAAACCTGGGAAGTAGATGCAGTCTCACCCTAAGTAGCTATAGGAGGTTGCAAGACATAGTTGTCTACAACCAGAAGGAATGAAAAGTGGATTCAAAGCAACAACACACAACCATCTAGTTATCCTTTATCTTCCTTAAACCTACTACACAAGTTATATTTCAGATATAACAAAATACCACAATAGCAACATATCAAATGACAAAGAACACAACATCAATCACACATAACACAAGATATACATGGTTCACCCTATCCCTAGGGCTACGTCAACAAATTGCACTTTATGATATATTAATATGAAAGAATACAATTCTATCTGCGCTCTTATCTAGTAGATCTTATCTCTTCCTCTCTTCTCTCTTCGTCCCTTCCCTGCACACCTAGCTGAAGATCTTACAATACCAGAAGGATATTATGCTTAACACTTCCTTCTCACACAATGATAATCACTCACATCAATACAAGACTAGAAAGAACCCTCTTCCCTCGTCTAGGTTCTTATTTATACATTATAATATCTCATTGATAAACTTAGGCTGAGACCTAAGTGTCAAAACCCTAGATACCAAAACCCTAGATACCAAAACCCTAGGTGTCTAAAACCCTAGGTCAACTTGACCCACGTTTTCAGGGCTTCACCAACCTGTCTTTTCTTCCTTCACGCACGGTGCTTCAAAGCATCTATTGACATATTCTTTCACTTGTTAAGTTATCCATGATCCCTCTTCCTTGCTGATATGTCATCCTCGATCTCCTCGTCTAGTGACTTTCTTTCTCTTACTTCTCTCCGTATTTTCTGCTCTTTTGCTCACTTCCACCCAGTATCAGTCACTGTTTCTTCCACGTAGTTCACATTTTTCCTTTTCTCCCTTAATATTCACTTTCTTCCATAACCAAGGGCCAACAGGGGTCGTCCAACCCCGCAGGTGTGCCCATGTTGCCAAGGACAGATGGGTCTGCTCCCAAGTTGCCCCACCACCCTTTCCCAAATGTAACCCAAGTCTCCATCTTCCATCGCAAGGGAAGAAGGGTGTGTCCTCCCTTGGGCTTACATGTCACCATCATGACACAAGATGCTCCTACCCACACCTAAATGTCTTTGTTTTCTCAAATTATCATTTACTCCTTGTGCTCTTCTTTCATTCTGTTGTTGAATATTCCCAAGGATCCTTCACGCTCAGTGGGTGTCCCTAAAGGATTTACATCATCCCCCACTAAACTTGTTGTCGTCCTGGTTACTTTTGTACCACTTGCAATCCATAATGACCTATGTCAAACCCCTGAATCATGTCCTCATATTTCCATAAGGACCCATGCCTCTCTCAATTGTTTTATTCATCAGGTTTTTCCCTCCAATGGATGAAGCACTCATACAGTCGACCTCTACCCCATCCTAAGATGTGATGCACCAAAATATTCTCTATCTCCAATTTTGGCTTATCTGCAACCATTGTTGGTGCCCTGGATGGCTCAACTTGACTTGGGTCATATAAGTCCCTTTTGCATGACCTCAATTAGCTAATGTGGAAGATAGGATGAATGTGTTGCATGTGGAAGGACAACCCAAATATGTAGGTGAAATTGTCATTCTTCTCAAGGACTTTGAATGGTCCATCATACCCTAACACAAGAGATGGAGCCATCCCTTTAGGTGGTGGAAACTGATCTATGCTTATCTTCAGTAATACCAACTCTCCTACTTGGAATTTTGTGTCACACTTGTTGTGATCTTCCCACTACTTATTTTTTCTTATTGTGTTAGTCAATTCTGTGTGAGCTATCTCCAACTGATCCTACCAAATCTTCCTGAAAAACACTTGGACTTCTTAAAGAACATTTGGTTCAGTCATAGTGCCTCAAAAACCTATGCCAAATGCTTCTTTTTCTCCTCCATACTTTTTCTATACACTACGATTTCATCCAAATACACTATAATGAACTTGTCCAAAAATGGCCACAAAACATCATTCATCAATGTGAAAAAGGTTTTAAGGGCATTACAGAACCCAAAATCCATCACTAGGAACTCATAGCTCCCATACCTCATCACCATGGTTGTCTACACCTCATATCCTTCTCTAATCCTCACCTGATAATACCCTTGTTACATTCCAAGCTTTGAAAAGACCTTAGCCTTGGCCAACTTGTCAAAGCAATTGACAACTAAAGGAAATAAGTATCGGTTCTTCATAGTTTGTTTGTTCAATGCTCTGTTGTCCAAACATATCCTCATATCTGAAGTGTCCTTCTTCTTTTGAAATAGATCTAAGGCGCCATATGGTGACCTTTGTGGATGAATGAAGACAACATCAATCAACTCTATCAATTGTCTCTTCAAATCTTCCAACTCATGTTCAAAAAATCAGTAAGGAGCTCTTGATGGTGGTTGCAGCCTAGGCTCTATCTCTATACGATGGTCAACATTGCATTGTGGTGAGAGGAGTTTTAGTAAATCATCATACATAATGTCCACAAAATCAATCAACAAGTCAATGAGCTCCAGTGGAACAAGCGTCCCCTCTCCATCTTCTTGAACTTCTCGAACAATTTCTGCATAAATATGTGATCCATCATGCATTGATTCTCTCTTCATTCTCAATGCAAACACAAGCTACACCTTTCCACCAAACTTCGTTGTGATTTTGTGCACAACTCAAGCCTTCTATTCACCAAGTATAACCATATTGTCCATCCATGGCATGAGGACCAAATGTATCCTCCTTAGGAACTCTTTCCCAAGAATCACCTCAAAGTCATCCCTAGGCATCACCGTGAAGTTAGCCTGACCTTCCCACTTATCAAGTCGAATGTGAACATAGGAGGAAACACTAGTTGTTTCCCTTGCCTTATATTTTACTTCTTTTATTGCAGCTCCACATGGGGAGACTCTAAGTCCTGACTCCTTCACTACTTCAGTATTTAGAAATTTCTATGAGGCACCTGAGTCAACCATATCTTGCATTGTTCTTTCATTGATAACCATATCCATGAAACACAACTAATGTTCTTGGCTTCCAAACTTTCCACCCAAAGCACCCAATGCACCAACCCTTTGTAGCTTTCTACAAACTGATCCTTGCCACCCTTTTTGTGTTAAGTGAAAAGGACAAACTTAATCCCAATACAACATACCTGCATTGTAATTGTCTTTCATAGAATGTGTGGGAATGCCCCTTCGTCCACCACTTGGTTCCAAGGTGATTTGGGAAAGTATCTATACATCCTTGTTTGTTGGCGAAACCAAGACTCTTTTGCCTTAAGCTGTGCTGGGAAAATTGACTCAACCTACCTTGAGTCATCCATGACTTTCTTTCGTCATATGACTTCACCCGTCTTCATCTAAGGAGTTTCATACCCCTAGCTTGCCCCACTTCTATACTATGCAAAGCTTGTCATATTGGGTGTTGTGTCTCTACAAACCCCTTCATTGCAAAACTGCTCTAATACCATCTTTCATTCCCCCAAGAATCATTCCCAAGTCCAACCTTGGCATCTCGTGGATGTGTGACACCGTATTGGTTCTCCCTTGGCATCTTGGTTCAACAAAGGATACTCTACCTAGACTATGCCTCTTCACCTAAAGCATACCCATACTTTGTTCTAAGCTACTGGCGAGTCACATCCTTAATCAATGAAACTCAATTGTATACTTAGACATTTTTTAACATTGTTTAACACTTTGTCAATTTGGCATACAACAAAAAACATGTGAAACACAAGAGACATATATAGTGCGGGCGACACCAGTGGTGCCTAATACCCAGCTTCATTTATTTGTATTGTGAAACATAAACAAATATTTACAAAGAGGGAATTATTTTCCTAGTTACATAGATGGGTAGAGTCTCATGACCCTGCCTTATACATCATAATTGTCTATGCTTGTGGTTCTGTCACACCAAGACTTCCCCTTGTCATTCCTCCTTGCCTCATCCTAAAGTGCACCCCACTTTTGCACCCAGCCTCAGAGTTCCATGTCTCTTTCCTTCAATTTTTTTTTATGTCTTCCTTTGGTTGTGTGCTCTTGCTCTTACATGGACTCCAAGGGGCACTTGTGTGAAACGTCACATCTCTTTGGCATTTCATTCTCCTTTTCAAATCATCACACTCAAATGATCACCACGTCCCTCTGTGGACCTAGTGCACCCATCTAAGATCATGTGCCCATCAACCAACATGTCTCTTGGACCAGGACGCCCCATCCATGGGCGCATGCCCCTTGCCTTGTGATCCTCCTTGTGTTGATCATTGTGAATATATGTGGATGTGTCGATGGGGTCATCCAACCCCTATGGTGCACCCATGTTGTCGAGGACAGAAGGGTCCACTCCTTGAGCATACTCCCAAGTTGACTTTCCCTTACCCAAACACAACCCAAGTCTTTGTCATCTATTGAAAGGGAAGAAGGGTGTGTGCCCCCTTGGGCTTGCACTTCATCATCGTTCCCCAAGGTTCTCCTACCCACACCCAAGCATCTTAATTTTCCCAACTGATCATTTCCTCATTGTGCTTATCGTTCGTTCCATCATCGAAACTTCCCAAGGAGCACGTGTGCACTTAGTGGGTGTCCCAGAAGACCTTACAAGTGTTACTTTAAAATCAAAAGATGATTTAAGCCTAGATAGTATATGCAACACTCTAATCATCAAGGCTATAGTGGTGGGATTATGTGCTTTAACCCGTACATAAAACTAGATACTACCCCAGGTTGCAATTTAACTTCTTACCGAGGAGACAATATAACACAATGATGTTGTGATATAGATAAATGAAAAAAATAAATTGAATAATAATAATAATAAAGGAAATATATTTTAGTTAATTTGTGTAAAATACTGTAATTATAATATAATGATTAAGAAAACTATTTTAATTTTATATACAATTATAAAAATAAATTCATTTTAAAAATCCACATTACTAAATTAAAAACAAATCTTCATCAGTTTCATAGTGAAACGGGTTGTTGGACAATTCCTAAAACACCATGAATTAAAAGAATTTGTTCTCTTTGTGACAATATTGATCTTCCTAACCTTTCAAACATCAAAAAAATATTGTAATTTACAAACCCTTCTTTTAAAAAATTTATACTACAAAAATAAAATTTTAAAGCAAACCAAGTAATTTATTTCCTTTCTTAAAATTTTATAAACCAAATTTAATATGAGTGAACATTAACCATCATCATCATCATATAGAAATTTAAATATATAAACATTAACTATTATTTTTTTTTTCTTTCTTTAATTGATTTATTAAAATTAAACTTAAAAATAATATTTATATAATTATAAATTGTTATGTGCCCAACACGCTTATTAGTCCCTACCCTTCGGGCTGCAGGGACTCATAGTAATCGGTTTTTTCTTTTTCATTATCTCCTGCATGGAAATCAATGCCAAAGTTTCATTTTTTCTTAGATGTTTTAACCCTAACTTTCAAGAAGACGTTGATACAATTTCTTAAGATCACTTGTGTTTTATCCTAAGTTTAAATGCTCACCAGGTCTTATTTAATGTTTGAATCGATTTTTCATTTTACATTACTCCCGCAGGTTGTCCAACACATTTTAACTAAAGTTTTTGCAACCTTCAATTTTTTATCCAAAGTTTTATATTTGACCTTCAATTTTTTATCCAAAGTTTTATATTTGAGGTCTTATTTGGACTCATATTGAGGCTATTTTGACTCGTGTCATTGGGATGGTACGTATTGTTATGGTTTTCATGCTTTTTTGCTTCCAAATTCCTCTATTTCCTCGTTTCTTCTTGTTTGGTTGCTTGGCTTCCAAGAAGCATTCCTTTCCTCTTGGCTGGTTTCTTGGCTTCCAAGAAGCATTCCTCTTGGTTGGTTTCTTGTTGCTTGGCTTCGAAGCAACGTTCCTCTCTCCTCTTGCTTGGTTTCTTAGATTCCAAGAAGCATTACTCTTGGATTCCAACCAGCCTGAACCATCATCAACCAACGTCCAGGCTTTGCGTCAACCAATATCCAGAATTTCAACCAAAGTACCAATGCCCAGGCTCCAACCAATGTCTATCTCCTATGATCCCTGCAAAACTAGCGTCAATTTATTCTCATTTGTGAGACTCCAACAATTTAACATTATAGATTATTTTCACCATTCATGTTTTAAATTTTATATGACATGAAATATGTAAATTACCAAGGTAGGGATCAAGCTAACTTAATCCTTCGATGCAGACACATATGAAGACGAAATATGAAGGATAAAGACATATGAAGGATAAAGTGCCTAAACCTGGAAAGGATTTGTTGGGAGCCATTTTTGTTTTCCAAGTTTGTTGTATGCATCACCAACCAAGTTGCACTTGATGATGTCTATTTAAGATAATTTTTGTTTCTCCTCTTTTTCTCCTACCTACATCACCAATGAATATTTGTGTATTCAAGACCATAAGAAACTACCATAGGAATTAATATTTCTAAAGAATCAATCAACTTACCCCTAATTTTTCTTTATTTTTTCTAGAAATATCTATGCCGTCATCACCATGGCCTTCTGCAATTGATCCTGCCTCTGTTCGATGTCAATGAGGAATTCTTGGATAACGAGGATTTCTAGTCCAATGGTTATTCAAAGTTTATCCATTTGTTCACTTGTGAGCCATGATATGCCTTATCTAGAAGTTCAAACTTTCACATCAATTACATAGAGATATAATATATTATCTTAGCTTGAAGATTTGACTAAAATATTTTTCCATGTAAATGTATGTCAAACCAAAGGAATGTCGACTTTTAACTTGATTGTAGGTTCAGGTTAGTGGAGGGTTCAGTCTTAAAGTTAATAATTGATCTCGTTGTTTATCATTCTAAATTTATAATTGGATTCTAAGGATAATCATTTGTAATTGGAATAGGATAAACAAACTAATTCATTAGTTATTGAAGGGTAGATTTTCACTTTGCCAAATGTCTTTGGGTTTTGGGATTTAACCTATTTATTTAGGTGCGATAAAGATGAGGTTTTAGCTAATCAAAAATAGTTTTAGTTGTTGTCACGCTCTTAAGAGTCATTCCCAAGTCCAATCTTCGCATCTCATGGATGTGCTACATCATAGTGGTTCTTCCTTGGAATCTTGGTTCAACCAAGGATACTTCACTCGAACTACGCCTCTTCACCTAGAGCATACCCATACTTTGTTCTAGGCTACAAACGAGTCACATCCTTACTCTATGAAAGTCAATTATATACTTAGACATTTGTTAACATTGTTCAATACTTAGTCAATTTGGCATACAAAATAAAACATGCAAAACAAAAGAGATAGATATAGTGTTGGAAGCAACAACGGTGCCTAATACATGGCTTTGTTTATTTATATTGTGAAACATAAACAAAGCTTGATAAAGAGGGTGTTATTGTCCCAATTACATAGATAGGCAAAGTCTCACAACTCTACCTTATACATCATAGGTTCCTATACTTGTAGTTATGTCACACCAAGACTTCCCCTTCTCATTCCTCCGTGCCTCGGCCTGAGGTGTGCCCCACTTGTGTACCCAAATTAAGATCTCCATGTTTCTTTCCTTCACCTTTTCTTTATGTATTTCTTCAGTTATGCACCCTTTTTCTTATATGGACTCCAAGGGTCACGTGTGCAAAATTTCATGTCTCTTGGGTGTGTCGTGCCCCTTTGTGAATCAATCACACTCAACCAATCCTCCTGCCCCTCCATGGACCCGTTGTGTCCATATAAACTCATGTGCCCATCAACCAACATGTCTCTTGGACTAACACACCCCATCCTTAGACACGTGCATGTTGCCTTATTTTCTTCCTTGTGTCGATCGTTGTGACTCTCCGTGGGTGTTCCTGTGGGCTCATCCAACCCCTCTGGTGCACCCATGTTGTCGAGGGAAGACGATTACACTCCTTGGGCGTTCTTCCAAGTTTCTCCACCCTTTCCCAAACTCAACTCATGTCTCCATCGTTCGTCGCATGGGAAGAAGGTTGTGTCCCCCCTTGGGCTTCCACATCACCATCGTGCCCCAAGGTGCTCCTGCCCATACCCAAATGTCTTTATTTTCCCAACCAATCATTTCCTCATTTTTCTCTTCTTTCGTTCTGCCGACGAATTTTCCCAAGGAGTGCACGCGCTTGGTGGATGTACCAGAAGGCCTTACATCGTCCCCCACTAAACTTGTTGTCGTCCCAACAACTTTCATACCACTTGTGATCTGTAGCAACCTCTTCCAAACTCCCAAATGGTTTCCTCATATTTCCATAAGGACTCATACCTCTCCCAAATGTTCTCTTCGTCAGGTTTGTCCTTCCAATGGACAAAGTACTCATGCACTCGACCTCTACCCCATCCTAAGATGAGATGCATCAAAATCCTCTCTACCTCCAATTTTGGCTTATATACAACCGTATTTGGCACCTTGTATGGCTCAACTCAACTTGGGTCATTTGATTCCCTTTGGCATGACCTTAATTGGATAACATGGAAGATAGGATGAATATGTTTCATGTCGAATGACAAATCCAATTTGCAGGTGATGTTGCCAATATTCTCAATAACTTTGAATGGTCCCTCATACCTCCACATGACATATGGAGCCATCCCTTTAGCTGGTGGAAATTGATCTCTTCTTATCTTGAACAAGACCGACTCTCCTACTTGGAATTTTGCACCACACCTACTGCGATCTGCCCACTGCTTCATTTTTTCTGTTGCGTTAGTCAAGTGTGTGCAAGCTATCTCTAACTGATCCTGTCAACTCTTCATGAAACCCATGACTAATAAGGTTGTCCCATAGTAGCCCCACGTCATGAAATGAGGAGTTGTGGGTTGTTGTCTGTTTGTTAACTCAAATGGACTATATCCAGTCACTGAACTCTTCCGCGGGTTGTAGTCGAAGTGGGAGACGTCCAACAAGTATGGACAATTCATCTGATCTTCCTATACACAGTGTTGTAAGTAGTCATCTGAAAGTGTGTTGATTCATTTAGTCTGCCCATCTACTTTCGGATGATAGGATGGACTCTTCAACAACTTCATCCCCACAAGCTTGAATAATGTTTTCCAAAACTTACTCGTGAACCTTGCATCCTTGTCCAACACAATGTTCAAAGGAAGAACCCAATACTTCACTATGTACTTGAAAATAAAATTCTTCGATGTTGCAAGGAATATTCATTGCAACGAAGAAAACATACTTGGAGAATCAATCCATCACTACCAAAATATCATTGTATCCCTACACCATAAAAATTTTTGTGATGAAGTCCATCAAGCCACTCATCCAAGGTCTCTCTGAAATGGGTAAAGGTTGCAACAACCCTACTCTTATTCTGGTGTCTTTCTTATCCTACTGACATATAAGGAAACTGTGAATATACTCCTCCGCATTCCGCTTCATTTGCTCCCAAAAGTATCCTCACTCCAACAACACCATCATTCTACATTGTCCTAGGTGGTTAGACCAGGGCGAGTCATGACATTCCTTCACAAGTTCCCTACTATGGTTGGACGACTGAGAGACATAGATTCTCTCCCCAAAGTACAAAATTCCATCGTGTAGCCAAAAAATTCACATTTTTCCCTCCTTCGTCTGCTTCATGATTTTCTTCAATATGTGATCATGCTCTAACCCTTCCTTGATCTATTCGTGCAACTCTTCCAATACATAAATCTGATTTCTTCCTGATGTAGGCAACTTGTTTTCCTCCTCTAGGATAGTGAGTTGTGCCTTTCTTCTCAAGGAATCTATGGTAGTGTTTAGCCTTCCCGGCCTATACTCAATGGTCATGTCAAATTTTGTGAGGAGGTCTTTCCACCTTTCCTACTTGGGTGACAACTTTGGCTACATCATGAAGTAACTTGTCTCAACATTGTCCGTCTTCATGAAAAATGGCTTGCCCAACATGTAGTGTCTCCAAGTTTGCAAATAATGTACCACTGTAGTCATCTCCTTATCATGAATGAGGTATCTCTATTTTTGATCTTGGATCTTTCTACTCTTAAAGGAAACTAGATTTCCCTCCTGCGTCAAACCCCCTCCAATGGAAAAGTCTTATGTGTTTTTCTGCGCTCAAATGATTTCTCAAAGTATGGCATCTTCAAGATGCGAGCAGTGACAATTATGCATTTTATCTCTTCAAATGCATACTTTCTCCTCTCTGTCCAATTCCATGCCTGCACCTTTTTCAACAAGTCAGTTAGTGGTGCAACAATCTTGGAGTATCCCTCTACAAACTTGTGATAGTAGTTGGTTAGTCCAAGGAAGACTCTCACGTCATGAACTGTCTGCAACTCTTCCCAATATTCAATTTCCTTCACCTTCGTAGGTTCCATGTGAATGCAACCTTGGCCAATCCAATGCCTCAAGAAAAGTATCTCAATCTACCCAAAAACACACTTGGACTTCTTAAAGAACAAATGGTTATGTCGTAGTGCCTCAAATACCTATGACAAATTCTTCTTGTGCTCCTACATAATTTTTTTGTACACTACGATGTCATCCAAATACACCACGACGAACTTGTCCAAAAGTCTCTACAACACATCATTCATCAATGTGAAAAAAGTTGCAAGGGCATTGCACAACCCAAAAGGCATCACTAAGAACTCATAGCTCCCATACCTTGTCACCATGGTTGTCTTCGTCTCGTCTCCTTCTACAATCCTCACCTGATAATACCCATGTCACAAGCCAAAATTTGAAAATACCTTGGCCTTGGCTAACTTATCAAAGCAATGAACAACTAAAGGAAACAAGTATTGGTTCTTAATAGTTTGTTTGTTCAATGCTCAGTAGTCCAAACACATCCTCATCTTTGAAGTGTCCTTCTTCTTTTGAAAGAGATTTGAGTTTCCATTTGGTGACCTTTATGAACGAATGGAGCCAACATCAATCAAATCCATCAATTGTTTCTTCAAGTATTCCAACTCAAGTCCGTACAATCAACAAGGAGCTCTTGATGGTAGTTGTATCCTAGGATCTAGTTCTATACGGTGGTCAACAATGTGTTGTGGTGGGATCACTTTCGACAACTCATCAGACATTATGTCAACAAAATAACCCAACAAGTTAGTGAGATCATGTGGAATAGGCATCCCCACTCCATTCTCTTGAAATTGTCCAACAATTGTTGCATATATCAGTGATCCATTCCGCCTTGATGTTCTCTTCATACTCAATGCAGACACGAGTTGCACCTTTCCACTAGAATTCCTTATGGTTGTGCGCACAACCCAAGCCTCCTATTCACCAAGTATAACCATCTTGTCTATCCATGGCATGAGGACCAAATGCATCCTCCCTAGGAACTCTTTCTCAAGAATCACCTCAAACTCATCTATAGGAATCACCATGAAGTTAGCCCGACCTTCCCACTTATCAAGTCGAATGTGAACAGAGGAGGCAACACTAGTTGCTACCTTTTCCTTAGAGTTTACTACCTGCATTGCATCTCCGTATGGGGATACTCTAAATCCCAACTCTGCCACTACTTAAATATTTAGAAAGCTGTGTGAGGCACCTTATTCAACGAGAGCTTGCATTGTTCTTCCACTGATAACTAGATCCATGAAACACAATTAATGGTCTTGCCTGCCAAACATTCCACCCAAGGCACCCAGTGCACCAACCCTTTGTAGCTTACTACAAACTGAGACTTGCCACCTTTTTTGTGTTAAGTGAAAAGGACAAACATAATCACAATGCAACATACCTGTGTTGTACTTGTATTTTACAGAATGTGTGGGAGCGCCCCTTCATCCACCACTTGGTTCTAAGGTGCTTTAGGCAAGTATCTTTACATCCCAGCTTGTTGGCCAAACCAAGACTCTTCTGCCTCAGGTTGTAGCGGGATTAAGCTTGACTCAACTTGCCTTGAGTCATCCAAGGCCTACTTTTTTCATACAAATTCATCTGTCTCTGTCCAAGGAGTCACATCCCTCTAGGTCACCCCATTTATGGACTATGCAAAACTTGTCATATTATGCATTGTGTCTCTACAAACCCCTTCATTATGAAATTTCTCTAATACCATCTGTCACGTCCCAAAGAATCATTCCCAAGTCCAACATTGACATCTCGTGGACATGTGACACCACAGTGGTTCTCCCTTGGAAGCTCAGTTCAACAAAGGATACTTCGCCCAGACTATGCCTATTCACCTAGAGCATACCCATACTATGTTCTAGGCTATGGGCAAGTCACATCCTTACTCTATGAAACTTAGTTGTATACTCAAACATTTTTTAACATTGTTTAACACTTAGTCAATTTGGCATACAACATAAAACATGCGAAACAAAAGAGACATATATAGTGTGAGCGACACCAACAGTGTCTAATACTCGACTTCGTTTACTTATATTATGAAACAAAAAAAAATATTTACAAAGAGGGCATTATTGTCCCAATTACATATATGGGAAGAGTCTCATGACTTTTCCTTATACATCAGAACTGTCCAAACATGTGATTTTGTTACACGAAGACTTCCCCTTGTTGTTCATCCTTGCCTCAACTTGAGATGCACCCCACTTGTGCATCAAGCCTTAGAGCTCCATGTCTCTTTCCTTCACTTGTTATTTATTTCTTCCTTTGGTTGTGTTCCCTTTGTCTTATATGGACTCCAAGGGACACCTGTGCAAAATGTCACATCTCTTGGGTGTGTCACGCCCTTTGCGAATTGTCGCACTCAACTGATCGTTGTGTCCCTCCATGGACCCAGTGTGCCTTCTAATCTCGTGTGCCCGTCAACCAACAAGTCTCTTGGATCGATGCACCCCATATTTGGGCTCGTGCCCCTTGCCTCATGCTCTTCCTTGTGTCGATCAACGTGCCTCTCCGTGGGTGTGCTAATGGGTTGATCCAATCCCTCTGGTGTGCCCATGCTGCCAAGGGTAGACAGGTCCACTCCTTGGGTGTGCTCCCAAGTTTCCCCGCCCTTGCCCAAATGCAATCCAAGGCCCTATTGTCAGTCGCAAGGGAAGAAGGGTGTGTGCCCCCTTGGGCTTGCACATCACCATCATGCCCCAAGGTGCTCCTACTCACACCCAAACATCTTTGTTTTACCAACCAATTGTTTCCTCCTTGTGCTCTACATTCGTTCTGTCGTCGAATCTGCTAGAGGAGCGCAAGCATTTAGTGGGTGTATGAGAAGGCTTTATAGGTGTTATTTTAAAACCAAAAGACAATTTGAGCTTAGATAGTATATGCAACAATTTGATCATTGAGGTTATAGTGGTGGGATTATGTGCTTTCACCCGCATATGAAACTAAATACTACCCGAGGTTGCAATTTAACTTCTTACCAAGGAGACAATATAACACAATGATGTTGTCATATAGATAAATGAAAAAAAAAAAATAATATAAAAGGAAAAATATTTTAGTTACTTTATGTAAAATAATGTAATTATAATATAATGATTAAGAAAAGTATTTTAATTTCATATAAAAATTATAAAAATAAATTCATTTTAAAAATCCACATTACTAAATTAAAAACAAATCTTCATCGGTTTCATAGTGAAATCAGTGTTGGACAATTCCTAAAACTTCATGAATTAAAAGAAATTATTCTCTTTATGATAATATTGATCTTCTTAACCTTTCAAATCATGAAAAAATACTGTGATTTAGAAACCCTTTTTAAAAAAAAATTATATTACAAAAATTAAAAACAAACCAAGTAATTTCTTTCTTTTCTTAAAATTTCATAAACGAAATTTAATATGAATGAACATTAACCATCATCATCATAAAGAAATTATAATATATAAATATTAATTATTATTTTTATCTTTCTCTATTTGATTTATTTGATTTATTAAAATTAAGCTTAAAAATAATATTGATATAATTATAAATTGTTATATGTCCAACACACTTATTAGATATCAAGCCATGGATTTTATCAATAAGGTTAACAATGTGGTGTAAAATGAATAGAACATATTACCTAATTTGTTTACTGAAAATTCAAATAGAAACGATAGGGGCAAGAATCGAATAGAACACATTAGCTATATTTTTATCTTTCTCTATTTGATTTATTAAAATTAAGCTTAAAAATAATATTGATATAATTATAAATTGTTATATGTCCAACACACTTATTAGATATCAAGCCATGGATTTTATCAATAAGGTTAACAATGTGGTGTAAAATGAATAGAACATATTACCTAATTTGTTTACTGAAAATTCAAATAGAAACGATAGGGGCAAGAATCGAATAGAACACATTAGCTAATTTGTGTATTGAGATTTCAAACGGAACGAATTAGAAACGGTAGATTCGGTTAAGAAAGGTGGATTTAATCCTTTGAGTAACTTTTACTTTAACATCATTATTACAACAAACTCTTTAATGCCATTTGATGTGATCGTGAGGGCCAATGTTGGAATTTCAAATTTATCTTATACAGTTATTTGATTTTATTACTTGTCATTTTACTTGTTATATTGATGTGCGAGTGTTAATTTTTTTTAAATTCTTATATGTAAATTTCATTTTTATTATTTTTTTTATTAGTATATATAAATTTCATTATGTGCAATATCTCTATCACTAAAAAATATACAGTGTAACAATTCTCCAACTTATTTATTGGTTATATGGATTAAATTTTGATAAATAATAATGAATTAATTTTGATTCATGAAATAAATAAAATTAACTAATCTTCACAAAATTACATTATAAAAACTAAAAAATTACACAAAAATCACAACCTTTACACAAAAATTAACTAATGTAAAAACTTTTCAACCATAATAACATTTCCACTCATAATAACCATAGTAGAGTATTCATATTAACAATGACTCTATTAGAATATTAACATTAATGATTAAGATAACAAAAGCTTTAAGTGAATGTAAAATTCTCCAAAAATAAAAATGATTCTTACAAAGATGAACTCTTATTTCAATCTGTGTGAGGGAGCTCCCTAAAATCGATTCCAAGTCGCTCAATATCAAATATTTAGCTCTGCAGAGTTAATAACATTTGCGTTATAGGTTATACAGTTTAATATAGATTGGCTACCTTACACAGATATTAGAATTTATGACGGGTATCATAATTAGCTAAAAGTAGATTTGACGGTTTGAAAATTGTGATGCCGATAACTTTTGACGTGTATATTTTGAATTCACATGTCAAATACGGTTTCAAATAGAAAAAACGTTCTACAGAACCTCAAATTCTAGGCGTGGTGGGGGCATTCTTAGTGAATGTGAAAGAAGTTCTCTAATTAATATAAAATTAATGTGAAATCATGAAAATTTAAGATTATTTATAATATAATATAACATTATTTATAATATAGCGTGAGGTAATTTTAGAATAAACCTTTTTATAGAATGGATAATAATTGATAAATTATTTACATTATTTATAGTATATATGTTTTTATGTGTTATAATTATTGTGATCATCATTATTATTTAAAAAGTTATTTATATTGTATCTTGAGTTTTTTGTTTTGTTTTTGGAGATAAACAAGCGTGTAAGATTATGAAACGTTCACCATTTTGAAATAATAAAAAGGATTAAATAATAGAAATTTAAAATAATTAAAAGAAAAGAGATTAAATGTAGAGACTTAAACATAAAGAATATCTAATTTACCTAGAAAGTAGGTGTAAATAAAATATCAATAATGGAAGGAAATTGATGATTCATGAAAAATATTAAATTGTAGAATATAAAGAAGAGGAGACTTACTCTTTTGAATGTTTATAGTTTTTGCACGGATCAAAAGATTTTCTGGAAAAAAATTGAAAATAGGGGTCTCTTAGCTCACACAGATTTAATTTTGGCCAGGGATTTAAATTTGACTTTAAACTCTAATGAGATTTGGGGAACAATAGCTTTGATAGATCCTTTGGCTCTTTTTTTTAAAGATTTATTTGATAATTCTCCTTTGGGGGACGTGGCTCCGAATGAGTTGGTTCCGACGTGGCGCAATGACAGATTGGGAGATTCAAGCATTGCAAAAAGACTTGAAAAATTTTATGTGGCTGAGGATATGATTGGTCCAGCTATGAGGTATAGATCGTGGGTTGATTCCACCTACATTTCCGACTATGCTTCTATTTTTCTACAACTAGATATTGGCATACCAAAGACTGTATCCTTTTAAGTTCAATCATGTCTGGTTAAGGGACAAAACATTTGCAAATTTAACAAGAGATGCTTGTTTGGATAAACGTTTTGAGGTTAATTGAAGGGGCACAAAGAAGGCTCGTAGAAAAGCTAACTCTTCTAAAAAGTTGGGTCAAATCTTGGTCAAAGGCTAAATTATTAAGGGATAAGGACTTATTAACAAGATTGGAAGCATATTTGGAATGTTTATATATACAGAAAAATAATGGATCTTTTACTATTGACTTAGATCAACAATGCAGGTTGTTGGAGGCATAACACAACAAAATCTTATTGGACAAAGAAGAAAGTTGGAGGCAGAAAAGTAGGGCTACCTGGATAAAGAGTGGTGATAAAAACACAATTTTTTTTCATAGATTTGAGAGCTATAGGAGAAATAAAAAATATCTATGGGATATAACTTATGATGTTGGTAGAGTTCACTCGAGACAAGAAGCTATAAAAAATGAAGTTGTTACTTATTTCCAATCCTTTTTTAAAGATCTGGTGCAGACAAATTTGTAGGCACAACTGGAGACTACCAGTCTTTATCCAAAGATTGTATTGGAGGAAGAAGTCTCATCATTAGAGTGGGTTGTAACTATGGAGGAATTATCATATGTTCTAAAAGGTTTTTCCAAAGACAAGAGTCCTGACCCAGATGGGTGGACAATCGAATTTTTCCTTTTCTTCTTTGATATGGTTGGTCCTGACTTACTTGCGATGGTGGAGGATTCTAGAATTCGAGGTGAAGTCTTTCGTCCGATTAACTCTACCTTTCTTGCACTAATTTTGAAATCCAATTGCCCTTTATCCTTCTCCGATTATCGCCCTATTGCACTATGTAATCTATGTTACAATATTATTACAAATATCGTAGCAAGGAGAATTAGACATATTCTCTCTCGTACACTATGCAGGGAACAGTTGGGATTCCTAAAGGGTTGTTGGATACTTGATTCCATTGGAACAACACAAGAGTGCCTTCATAGCATAAAGGCAAAGAGATTGCAAGCCACTATTTTAAAGTTGGACTTGAAAAATACATATGATTTCACAAAATAGGATTACCTAATATTGATGCTTCTACATTGTGGTTTTGGTCATCATATGACTAAATGGATTATGGGTTGTGTGACATCAACAATTCTATCCATTTTGATCAACGGGGAGGCTACAAATTTCATCAACAATGGGAGAGGATTGCGTCATGGATGTCCATTGTCTCCTCTATTATTTATCCTTGTGATGGAGGGGTTGAGCCTCTCATTGAAAAAAAGTTTTACAGAAGGGCATATGATGGGTATTAAAGTCTCTCAGATGGTAAGAATTCTCCATATCTTATTTTTGGACGATGTGTTAATAATGTCAAATGCATCTATTACTGAATGGCGGGAAATTCATACACTTTTATATGCATTTTGTGGTGCTTCTAGTTTGGGGATCAACGTAAACAAGTCAACTTTCCATCATTTTGGTGTACAACAGGATTTTCTTAATAATTTGACTACATTATTTCATTATGGTATCATGAGTCTATCAGTGGGGTTTAAATACTTGGGTTCTTTTTTAAAGATGGATAGTTATAAGGTGGCAGATTGGCAGTGGCTTCTACAGAAAAATGAGCATAGAATCTATCACTGGTGCAACCACTTTCTATCACTTGGAGGTAGATTTGTTTTGATAAAGGCAGTGCTGGAAAGCCAGCCAGTGTATTGGTTGGCATTGGCTTACATTCCAGTTATAGTCTTGAACCAGATACATAAGATGATTTTATCTTATTTGTGGTCTGGCGCAAAATATTCATCATCCTATCACTTATGCAAGTGGGAGACATTAGCTAGGCCAAAAAATTTTGGTGGTTGGGGGATCAGAAACATCTTTTGTTTCTCGAGAGCCTTAGCTGCAAAATCACTTTAGCATGGTTTGATGCATCCTGGTATTTAGCAACGAGTTTTGAAAGATAAATATTTTCCTCACACATTAGTGATAACTTGGCTATGCATTGTTGTTCCATCTGTTCGCACTGGCTCACAAACATGGAGGAATTTGTTGAATTCTTTACCATTGCTTATGCACTGGCTAGCATGGAAACTGGGGGCGGGGGACTCTATCATCACAGGAAAGGATGAAATCCTGGTGATGGAAAATGTTTCCTATCTTTCGACGGAGATGATAATTCATTTAAATAATAACCAGGTTTATTATCTTTACCAAGCAAAAAGATCTCTGGCACAAGGCATGATTTTCACCAATTGGCTAAATAGTTTAGACTTGGGCTTGGTGGATGATCTTGCATTTGAATGGGATCGATATAGACTTTGTTTGATTGATGTGAGCATAGCTCTATCTGATAGTCAAGATGAGTTAAGGTGGGTGAGGGGGCGATTGTACCAACATATTAACTACTAAGAATGTTTATAACATGTTGGCAACTGAGTTATGGAAGAACATTATTGGAGGCGTGAAGATAAAGCTATGAACCTGGTATTTCCCACAAAATATCAAACTTTTTACTTGGCTCCCCATAGAAGACAAATTGCTTACCTGGAACAATATTCTCAAGCAAGGATGGCAAGGGCCTAGTCTTTGTCTTCTTTGTAGAGGTAATGAGGATTCAGTTTTGCATCTTTTTGTCCAATGCCCTTTCACATGCACTATTTGGAATAAAATTTTAACACATTGCAAGATGGTCATAGGGTGGTTAGGCTCCACACTGTTGGAATGTTTTGATTATTGGGATAGAAGGAATTATAGTTACTCAACATTGCCAACATTCATTTTTTGGTACATATGGAATGAAAGAAATTTGGCTATTTTTGAATCTAAGTCTCCATCTATGGAGAAGGTCTTCTTTCTATCTATTGCCATTGTGGCTTTCCATAGCTCCCAGAAAACTCAAAAATCCATTAGGCGATCTACCCATATCTTGCCTCATCACAAAATCATTGGATGGTTTGATGGGGAAACGCAAAGGAATGGGGAACAAAGTGGAGCGAGGGGGTTTATAAAACTAAATGATCACACAATTTATAGGTGGACCCTCAATTGTGGTGGAGGTACAAACACAAGAGAGGAACTCTTGGGAGCTTGGGCTGTCCTTTCATTGGCTCACATAATTTCTATTTCAGATATCCATGTCATTGGGGATTCAAAAATTGTTATTGACTAGCTAAATAATATTGCTTCTCTGCAGGTCATCACCATAGACTGTTGGAAAGACTAGGCCAGGGAACTCATCAAGCACTTTTCTGTCATCACATTTTCTCATGTCTATAGAGAAGAAAATTAGGAGGCTGATTTTTTTTTATCAAAAAAGGCCCTATCAGAGCGTCCTGAGGTATCTCATACAATCAGTGGAATGATGGTCATGAGGGACCAAGAGTTTTTTTTTAAGTTGTACTAGCGATTTTTATCTGACTCATGTTGTTGTGAGACTTTTTTTTATGTTATCATGTGTTATGAATGTAATGTCAAAAAAAAAATTACAAAAAAAAAGTTCTTGACTTTAGGTTTATTTGGGATAAAAAAAAATTCACTGTATTTTGGATTGTCATCATGGTGGATTAGTGGTATCTATTGTCTTTAGATACGAGATTTAGTAGGTTTGGTGGCGGAGATGACTCAAGGAAAGGTCTTCGTATGTAATGTTTTTATGACTATGTAAACTGATTATATATCTCAATATAATGTGCAATTTTCTTATGGAAAAAAAGTCTAAATGTATAAAAACAAAAAAACAGTCAAATAAAATGATTTAATGGATAAGCCAATGAATAGTGGGTTTCCATGATTGGTTGATTTTGTAGCTATATGCCTCATTAAAATTGTTAGGATGTTTTTTAATTTCGAGTGCTTCTCGAACAATACCAGAGTTTTGGTCAAAATATATAAGGATTTTAGAGTTGTGAGGTGTTTAGACTTGTGAGATTGTTTTGCAATAGTTGGGTTGTTGAAAGTGTATGCTATATGTTTTTTGAGGCGAAATTTGGAACATCTCAAAGCTCGCCTAAAAGAACATATAGCTAACACTTTCCACATCTGTTAAAAAACATATAGCAAACAATTTCTACAATCTCATTTTGTGCGGTTGTAGCACACTTTCACACCCTAAGCAAAATACCAAAGTTCTTTCCTCTGCACTATATTACCCTTCTGGTATCATTAGAGAAACCCAAGAAATTGAAAAGCATCCTAACAATTTTAACTGAGAATATGACTACAATATCAACCAATCTTGAAAACTCACTATTCATTAACTTAATCATCATCCCTCTCTTTGATTGTACTTTAGTATTTGTTCTTTATATTCAACTCTTAGTCCCTATTTCTTTATTTTTATACATTTACTTCCTTTTTTTATTTTTCTAACCTTTTCTTTATATTCTACAATTTAATATTTTTCATGACTCCCCATTTTCTTGTTACACCTATTATTTCTTAATTAAGTTAAATGTTCTTTCTCTTTAGGTCTCTACCTTTAATCCTCCTTATTATTATATTTTTTTATATATACTTCTAATTACTTTTAATTTCTATTATTTAAGCCCATTTTTTTACATTTTTATTTAGTTTATTTTATTATTTTGTAATGGATAGCCTTTATTTTTCACACAATTACTCATTATTTATTCTTTTTAGATATTGATTTTTTTATTATTTTTGTATTTTGATACATCAAATTTCACTTTATAAATCCAAACTTTTGCATTCTTTTTTAATATCATTTAAATTTTATATGTCTATAAGAATGAGTAAAGTGTCCACTAAAAACATTGAACATTTGATAATTTTGCATACAATTTATATTTAGAGAAAGCTCAAATAACAAGATGATGATTATTATTTATTATGATTAATTTTAATTTATAAAAATTTTAAAAATAATAGAAAATTAGTTATTTTATTTTAAAATAAAAAATATTAAAAAAAATCCTAAATTTTTATAATTAAATTTAAAAATATATGATTAAAAATATTAAAAATATATATTATTTTAAATATTTAAAAATTAAAATTTAATGTATAGTATATCCCAAACACGTGTTTATGTTTATGTATTTAAAATATAATTTTATCACAATGCACAATAGTAACGACTTGTTAATTATATTTATGTACTTACTTTTTAATTACATTGAATAGATTTTGATGGTTAACTTTATCACATGTCATTTCATTAGTCCTATTCATTGAATACCTTTTTCTAAAAGAAAAAATTACTCATTTATATTAATAATATAATTTGTTCTTATAGTCGTTTACATTCAGAAATCTGAGACGGACCAGTAGGTAGGGAGTCCATCTCCTTCAATTTGGCATCCAAATCAAATGAGACTGGTGTTACCCTGTAAATAAAAGAAAACGTCAAACTAAAAAGATGGAAAGATGATGAAATTATGCCAAAAAGATGCCAAGTAATGCGAAGGAAAACTAATGATGGCACTTGATATATAATAACTCAAGGCTTAGAAAATTTTGAGAGAAAGAGAGGGGCCCTCATGGCCGTCTAGCCAATGCGTGTATGTGATCAAACCTACTTGTTTTTGAAGAGATGTCTTGGAAAGCAGGTCCGCTTCTCTATTGAATTCTCGAGATGTATGTGAGAAATTAATCTTCTTGAAGTGATGAAGGAGTGGAATGATTCGGTCCATCCAAGCCAAGAGGGTGATTGTATGAATCTTACCACTATTATTGAGCCAATCTATTATAACTTTGGAGTCGCCAATCAAATGAATATGGTCAATATTAAGCCTCATGGCCAGGTAAAGAGTTGCCCAGGCACCCAATAGTTCTGCCCTTGTGTTGGTGCCCGGGACACAACTGAAAGTCCAACTGTAATGAGAATTTCCTATCAATCTAATCAAGCCCCCTGCACCACTCAAAGAGCCAATGTGTTGGGAAGCACCATCGAACCAACCCAAAGGAATATTCTCAACAATAGTGGGATTTATCAATTTCTTTTTGCCTTTGCAAGGATAGACATCTTGCCAAATCTTGTGTAGGCCAAGAGATCTATAAACTATTGAATGAGTTTATGGTGCGATATTGTCAAAGATTAAATTGTTCCTCGCCATTCAAATATGACAAATAACCATAGGGGGAAGAAGTTTGTAGGTGCGCTCGATGGAGGTCCATTTGGAAAATCAATCTGATAAGGATGTCTCATTCCAAGTAGTAGTGAGATGTAAGTCTTGTGTAATTATATTCCAGACATGTCTAGCAAATTTGCAGTGAATAAAGAGATGTAAGATTGTTTTAGGTTCTAAAAAACATAGCTGGCAAATATTTGGGCCGGTCTAATCTTTTTTCAGAAGATTGTCCCATGTGGAGATCTTGTTTCTGTCATCTAACCAAATGAAAATCTTTAGCTTTAATGGGATTCTCCAATTCCATAAGTGTTTGCGCCAGCTTGAGATACTAGGTAGTGGTTCAATATTGACAATAGATGAGTATAAATTTTGGACTGAAATCTGTCCTAAGTAGTCTCTGCCTGCCCACAAGAATTGGTCTTCACTTGGATGTAAAAAAATGTCGGATCTGGATAGGGTCTGACAAAGATGATCCCACTCCTCTACAAGAAAGCATGGTAGGTCCAGCGTATTGCTCATTATCCATCTCGGAGTCGAGTTCCCCAATTCACTATGGTTTGAAGCTTGGAATAAATAAAAGATATTTTTTGCATGTAAATGAGTGATGAGTGGTTGGGAAAGATAGGAGGAAGTGCCAATTCCAAGTATGTTTTCCATGCCTAGCTTGATGGTGTGGTCGAAACCTAGCCTCCAACTAATCCAGGACTTAATCCATTGTGTAGATTTATTTAGGTTCCTCCATGTCTGAGATGCTGCTCTGGGGAGATGAGGAGTCGAGTGGATCCAATTTGGAACTGAGGAAAAGGGTAGATATTTATCTTTGATAACAGAGCTCCAAATGCCTATAGAGGTTAATGCACGCAAGAGTGAATTGGCTGCCAGAGCATAGTTAAATTTGAAAATATTTCTAATGCCCCAACCCCCCTTGTTTATTGCCAAAGCTAATGCTTCCTAATTGCAAAGATGTAAGTTTTGTTTTTCTATGCATCCAAACCAGAGAAAGTTATATGTAATTTTTATGAGGTTGTGTAAGACCGATGGGGGAATGTATGTTAGTGCCATCCAGTACACTGACTGTCCTTTAAGGGTATCTTTAAGGAGAGTATATCTGCCACCAATTGTTAGCCACCTGTTACACCAATTGTTAATTTTCTTATCCACCTCTGTTAACAACTAATCCCAGTACGAAGCCTTGTGTTATTTTTCTTTTATGAAGTATCCAATATAATGCATACCATGTGAAATATTTAAGAAGTTGTGAGGGAAAATGGCCAAAAGGAGATCTAGTTGTTGTTCCAGAATATTGGTGTGATGAAAAGTCGACTTGTCCCAATTGATTTGTAAGCTAGTAGCAGAGCAGGAGAATTTTAAGAGTCCATCAATTTATTTCCACTCTAGCGGGTTGTCATTTGTCATTATAAAGACATCATCAACAAAGAGGAGGGCATAATTTTGACCAGTCTAGAAACTTTGATCCCTGTAATTTTTCCTTCTACCTGACTTTTTTTTAGAAGTAGACTTACGCCTTCTATAGCCAAGATGAAAAGGAGCGGTGAAAGTGGGAAGCCATGTCTTCCACTACGGAAGAAAGATGTTGGTTCACTGTTAATCAACACTGCAAATGATGCACTTGTGACACAACTCATGATCCAATAAATCAATGAATGATTGAACCCTAGCTGAGATAAAATCAGCCTCAGACAATCCCAATGAATGTAGTCAAAATCTTTCTAAGATCTAGCTTTAGAATAAGGGTGCGAGATTTTTTGTGATGAATGTTGTGCAAGCATTCTTGAGCAGTGACGATGGTGTCAAGGATTTGACGACCCTTTAAAAAACCCATCTGTTCTCTGGACATAAATCTCAAGAGGATGGGTTTGATGTGAATATAAATGATTTTGGAGATGATCTTATAGCAAAGATTGCAAAGAGCTATCAACCTATAATCACCAAAGGTAGTTGGATGATTTTCTTTCAAGATAAGCATCAAGAAGGTGGAATTTAATGCTCCATATATTTTACCATGAAATATGGTGTCTTCCACAAGTTCTAGAAGCTCAGGTCCCACCAAATCGAAAAAATGAAGGTAAAACTCTATAGTCTAGCCATCATGGCCTAGGATTTTGTCCTTTGAAAATGATTTGAGTGTAGCATTTATCTCTTGTAAAGTACAAGGCCTATCCATAAGAGCGTTATCCTCAGCTGTAACAGAACAAGGAAACAATTTTGCTAATGAAACTTGGGTTTGTAAGTGTACCTATGGTCTAGCTTCACAAAAAGTTTAAAAAAAATCGATGGCTGCAGATTTGATTTATTTTTGTCCACTATGTTGTATAATTGAACCATCGGTAATATCCCAAATGTATTTTTTGTTTTTGGAGGAACTAGCGAAAGTATGGAAGAATTTGGTATTGAGATCTCCACTTTTGATCCAATTTACTCTGCTTCTTTGTCTCCAGAGAGCCTCTTCTGCCAGCAGATACTTATTTTTGTCCTCTTCTAGCTGTTTACTAAGAAGGATTCTGTCTCCTGCAAGTTTAATCAAAGGGTCGGAGTGATGTAAAGCATAAATCTAATGTTCCAGCTCTAGAAGCTTTTGTTTGGAGCGATTATTGTGCTGAACCGCCCATCGTTTGATACAAGTTTTTAAATGTGTTAGTTTTGAAATAAAACATTGTTGTATTCCCAACCCATGCTAGAAATGTGGTTCAGACCACACATCTTTGACAATAGTAGTGAAATCTGGTTCCAAAATCCAGCTTGAATTGAGCTTAAAGGGATAGATAATTTGCTTCGGATGATGGCCGAACTGAAGGAGGATATACGTGTGACCAGAAAAAAAGGGAGAATCAGCCCAAGTTCTGATTCTACCCACCGTGGTAGCCAATATGTTTGATATGTAGAAATGATCAAGTCATTTTGAGATGTAGTCTGAACCCAATCTGTCGTTACGCCAAGTTGGAGTCAGTACTGCCGGAGGAAAATCAACCAGTCCATGTGAGCGGAAGAGTGTAATGAAAAAAACAGACAACAGGTCTTGTTTGGAGGATGTTCCCCAAATTTATCCAGTGCTAATGGTGAAGTTCAAGTCCCCAACAATGATTAAATTCTGGATATCTAGCAGACCTCGGGATTCCACTAGTTCCCAAAAATATTTTCTGTTGAGACATGGGCCATAAATACTGAGGAAGTCAATGGGTTTCTTATTCCAATGGAAAGATCTAGTGAGTAAAATACCATCCCTGCAAAGAAAATGATGTAGATCGAACTTTGTTGGGTCCCAGGAGGCAGCTAACCCCCTCGAAGTTCTAAGTGAGTTTACAAAGCAGGTGTACTAGTAAGGGAGAAACTTAGAAAGATAAGTTATGGATTTATGTCCGTCAACCAAGGTTTCCTGAAGAAAGATAATGTCTAGTGAGGTCCGAGCAAGTAGTCTTCTAAAGGCAGAGGATTTAAGGGGGCCTCCCACCCCTCTAATATTGAGGGAGACAAAGATCATTATTTATTTCTTGCTAGGTCTTTCATGCCTCTAAGTTCCCCAATATCAGTAGTTTGTGTGAGAGTGACTATGGAAGGAGGTAGAGAAGGCCCCTCTCTGCACTAGACACTTCTAGTTTTGATCAGAGAGTGTTCATATCTGATCCCTCTGGACCAAGTGTGAGCAGTGCCCTGTGATAAATCAAAGTTGTTGTGTCATATAGAATCTGTTTCAGATGGGGACACAAGGATAGAATTCCCATGGTAAATAGGTAAGGGAGATGGAGAAAGTATTTCTTTATATGAAGGTAATAGTGAGTCCAACACCCCAGTGAAGTAGTTCTTTCCTGGTTGTGTTACCAAATATGTCGAATGGGGGGGAGTCAAAGACAAATCCTGTCTCTCTATGTTCCAGTTTGCAGAGTTCTGAATTAAAGTGTAGTGGGGGGGAGGGGGTGGATTAGACCCCCGGTATTGTGTAGAGGGAGATGGATCTAAAGGGGGAAAACTAGGAGAGCTTGAAGAGGGGAGGGAGGATGGAACGGGGGAGGAAGGGTATGCAGAGGTGGGGGTCAGGTATGGGAGGGGACGGGCGACCGGTGTGGTGGTGGCTCGATTGGGCAACTGATGGGAGGGAGTGTTAATAGAGCACCAGGAAGGGGAGGTTTAAGCACCACTAGGCTAGGAGAGTGTGTAACTGGGGCCACCAAAGGTGAAGGAAGAGCGACTGGAGACTCCAAAGATACATGAGATTTTGGAGTCACCGAAGTGGCAGTGTTCAAAATTTCTATCTCCCAGCTAGTAAGAGTGTCATAGAGTGAAGGACAGATCGATTTAAGTTTACTTGTGAGTGTATCCAGGGCGATAGAGTCTTGATCGAAAATAAGTCTTGGATATGAGAGGTGAGAAGGCACATTAGGCGAGTCCATCGAAGAGGGTAAATCAATCATAGTCTCCTCAGTCTTTTCAGTAGCTAAGTGACACAGGTAGGTCTTCCTCAAATATCCCATTTTTCGACAGAAAGAGCATCTGAAAGGTATGCCTAGATAGTCCAGGCTCTATCTATAGATTTTTCCTCACTAGTCTATGTCAATACTTTCCAGCAGCCCATCGTAAATGCCAATCTCTACCATGACACGAGCTATTTTTTTCGTCGAGGCTGTGAGTGAATGGTGATCTACTCTGATGTAGCGACCAAGAGTGTTACCAATGGCCTCTAGGGATTTCTAGTTTCAGAGGTGGAGAGGAAGTCCAAGGAGGAGGACCCATAAATGTCTGAGACAAAAGTAGTCCTATAGGGGGTCAAAACTGATCCTCCGTATTTTCAACATGAGGCTACCCCCGTCTATAGTCCAAAACTATTCCAGAATAGTTGTGGATTCTTCTGGTGATTTGAAACTGAAGCATATCCAACCTTGCGTTAGATAGGTGATATTTGGTGCATAAGTCAAGAGTGGCTTCCATTTGCAGTTTATCCACTCAGAGATATCAGTTCTGCAAAGATGCTTGTATGAGAATTTGCCCACTAGTGCACAAAAAATTAGTGAGACAGAGTCTACTAAATCAATGTCATGACCAAGGACCATATTCTTCTTGGACTTTTTAGTAATCCAGGGTCTGCAATGTGGGGAATTTCTGTCAGGTAGTGAAGCTCCAACTTGGTTCTTATGCTGATGTATACCTCTAGATTTAAAAAGGGATGAAGGGATAGCCTCGCAGGAAGATGGACAAAAAGATTCAAGGGTAGAATGGCATGAAGAGGTAGTAGAATTGGTATCTAGGGAGGGAGTCTGAGTATAAGTAGAGATAGGTAGGTGACAGGAGAGGTGTGTCGATACTAGTGGATAAGACAATAGCTCATTCTGTGAGGAAAAGGAGGAGTTGGGAGGGTAGGTGGGTGGGGCCAAAGAGGGAGTCGGTAGAGGGAAGGGAGTGCTAGTGTTGAGGTGAATGAGTTGTGAAAGTTCATTTGTGGAGGAGAAGAGGCCCTCACTGTTCCAGAGGGCCTCCTCAACCACACTCATAATTGTGCTGACGTCCTTCTCCATATGAGCGAAATCCAAGGTCACAAGATAACTCCCTTGTCGTATTGTAGGAGAGGGATAGGTGAAGTATCGTGGATTTGAGCAAAAGGAGAATAGTCCAGAAAACATTAGGAAACAAAAAACGAGGAGGTAGTTGTGGGACCAGAGAGGAACAATATCTCAGGGAAACTGTCCAAAAGAGTATGGTCAGGAGAAAGGGTAACAATGCTAATGGTTGTGTCAGTATAGGAACGTTCTAAGACTGGATGGTCCACATATTAATGAGTAGAGTAGAGTTGTGGTGTAAAAGATCAAGGTCAAGAGAAAAGCCAGGAAATGTCTAGGATCAAACATGGTCGATCAAATACTCTGGTCTAGTATGGATGCACGAAGTAGATACATGACTCTCCAGTAGGATCCAAGAGCTGACCCATTAGGAGATCACATTTCTTTCCGCCCAAGACTGTCCATCGAGTAAAGATCTAAGGATTTTAAAGACCCTAGTAAGAGTCAATCTCGGCTCTAAACTCTATATTGTAATTTCACGTACAACTTCTGAGACCTGTAAGTTTGATTAAATTGTAAATAATTCCTACCATCGGAGTTCTGTTTTTTCATTCATTGACTACCTTGGGTTTCCCTCCCCGCTCGAATCCAATCATCCGCTGCCTTACTATTTGTGGGGGTTTGATTTTGGAGTGGGTACAAAGTTAATTACCATTTTTTTTTGTCATTTTCATTGTTCACTATATTACATTTTATTTCATTAATCCCTTTTTTAAGCAGTAGTATAAACGTTTATACATTCTATCTTTTGGAGTTTTTCATCAACTTTTTCCATTTGACTTTGTCCGAAATCCAGTGATGAATGGTTGGATATGCAAATTTGAGTGGCTAAGTTTGTATAATTTGAGTGTCCCAGGGGTTTTTCATCAAGTTGAATCCATTTATGCATTCAGAAATACAATTTAAACAACAGAAAATAGCGATTTTATCCAAATTTGCATCGCTAGATTCCAACCAAAAATCCAAAAAGGTAGAAATTTTAGCCAACCCCTTTTTTAAGGCCCCATCATTTGTGTGGAGACACATTTATATCCTTTTTCAAAATTAAACATTTAGGTAATGCACCATATAGATGCCACTAGAGTTAGGTTAGAGTATGAGGAGCTTAATTTTAGTACGGGCTTTTAGGTAAATTATTTACTTATTATTAAATAAGTTTGTGAGCATAATAATTTTTTAATTGCAAACTATAAATATGAATGAAAATTAGATATGTTACTTATGAATTGTAATGTAATTTGGCACATGAAACTCAATTGTAGGTTTATGATCTGCAAAGTTTAAGCAAGAACTTTAACCAATTAATATGTATTATGTACCTTCGTCTTAGAACTTAAATGATAATATAGAAGGGAAAGTACAAAGAATGTTGATGGTGGAGAAACGCAGTAGAGAATGTTAGCAGTGGAGAAAAGTGGTGGAGAATGTTGCCAAGCATCATCGCATACACAGATCCGAGGAGCCTCCATGGCCTTCCCTTCCTATCTAGTTGGAACCAACAAAGACAAAGCCAAAATATATTTAATTAACAGATGAATTTAATGAATATATACAAAATTGATTTAATGCATTGCCGCCACCCTGGTACTAAGAGTTCAGGGTTGAAGTCCAATGAGATGCAAAATAAATAAAGTTTTTCTTTTATCTTAATAGTAATAAAAAAACAATATTGAAATCTACTTATATTGAACATTAACATTAGATTAGATATCAGATATCAGGAAAATTTTTAAATAAAAAACCAAATTAATAACGAAACTGTCTCGTCACTATAATCATGATCTTGGATAAAGATCAATATCTTAAAATGCAAAGCAATATAAATATATAAATGTATTTGTTATATAAATTTATAAATTAAAAAAAAATAAAAATAAATACTCATGGTTTATCCTCATTCTGACATAGGATACACTGTTGGAGAAAATATGCATATACTTTTTTATGCACCTCATTAACGATGGAAACTATCATTCCATCGATGAGCACAATCACCCATTCAGAAGATATACACATAGATTATGTTAGGAAGGAAAATGGTATATGTGTTTGTGTGCACGGGGTAGCATTCATTACACACGAGAGTTTTTTTTATCATAATTATTTTTTTGTTGTTATTATAATTGGAAAAAGCAAAACATTTATTTGAAGACTACTTTTAAATTTTAATGGAAAATTTTTGAAATTTTAAATCTGAAAATTTTATGTCCAAAAACGAATTGAAGCCCTTTAAACTAAGAGATAGAAAAAGAGAACCAAGATCCTTAGTATAGCCTTTCACCTTAGGAACCTATGTTGATATTTTGATTGAAATCACTAATTCAAGATGCCTAAGTGATGTATTTAGTGAGCTGGGTTGTCACTGACCTAAGAGTCTTGCTACAAATTTTTGTTTTTGTCATATCCGATCATGCGACACTGCTTTTTCTCATCCATAGTGGCTTGTCCAATCTATGCTTATTACAAGCAAACTACACCTCTTCACTTTAAGTCTCTCCATAACTTTTCCTTAAGTTACAATATATTAGATGTGCAACTAAGTCCAACACAACCACGTTTATCCAACAATAGGAACATATCTAACCGTAGCCTTAAAACATCCCAACAATACTTATACTTAGCCAATATTTCAATACT
>JZKD02S1632393.1:159167-207018 GCA_000966675.3 Picea glauca | reverse complement strand
AGGTTCTCATTCTAACTTTCCAAAAGGCAAAGTTTGTTCCATTGAACAGAGGGGCCTTATTGGTTGAATTTCCTTCATGGCTTGACATGCTTAAGCTCTAGGATCTACCCTTAGACAAAAGGGGACGACTCTGATACCAATTGTTGGACAACTGAGAGGGGGGGGTGAATCAGTTGTTTCCGTGCTTAAACAATTATGGTTCTTTTAAACTCTTTGTAGAGACACTGAATGATAATCAAAATAATGAAGGGAAATAAACAATGGAACTTTCAACATCATTCACATATATGAGAAACACAGAGACAGATATTTCCCGAGGAAACCCATGCAGGGTAAAAACCTCTTTTCTTTTATATGATAAGTAATGGTTACATTCTTTACAGTATCATACATATGAGCACCAACTCATAATGAGGCTACAACCTCAGCTTTGCAAGTTGCAGCTTGTTGAGAGCACCAAATCTCTGTTTTCTCTAGCACCAACTAGAAGGAAGCACCGACTCCCTAGTTTCTCTAGCACCAAATAGAAGGAAGCACCAACTCCCTGGTTTTTCTAGCACCAACTAGAAGGAAGCACCAACTCCCTGTGTTCAAGCACCAACTAGAAGGAAGCACCAACTCCCTGTGTTCAAGCACCCACTTGAACCTCTGAGGAAAACAATCCTCCCTAGCACCTCCCAACCACCCTGAAATATAAATCTTTTCTTCTGAAACTTATTACAGTGATATAATGTTCAAAAATGGCTTACCCGACTTATCACTATTCTGCTGCATCTCGTTGCTCTTTCTACCACACTGCCTTTCTGCACATCTCACTTGTGTTGTCTTTTCTTCTGCATTTGATCCTCTGTGCGCCATGTCCATTCACTGCACAGTTCCTCTTCAGTTCAATTCAGTTGTTGCACTATCTTCCTTCTTCACACATGAATCACTTTCCACATCAACAACTTTCATCACTTGAATAACAACAACAACCCCATCTCTTCTCTATACCGTGTATTTATAGCTTCTGTGCACCTTGTGCATGCAATGTTCACCATGACTCTACATGCAAACTCTGCATCATTATCCTCCACCTCTCAAGTGCTCTATCTAATCATCATCGTGACTCTTCAGCTTCTCTGGTGGTTTTCCCCACGCATTCAACATTACTGTAGGTTATGCTAAGATTCCTCAGCCTCTCTGGTAGTTGAGACTCTTCGTCTTCTCTGTGACAGTCGAGCTCAAATCAACAGTTCACATCTTTTGGTGTATTGATGGTCAAGATCTTATCGTGATCTCGCATCTCGCTGTTTCTTCACTGGATTTTCTCGTCACTCCAAGTCACGATAGGTGAGACTCAGAGATGGAGCTCAGATCAATGGTCCACATCTTTTGATGTATTGACAGTCAGGATCATTTCTTGATCTCTCATCTCGCTGATCCTAAGATGGAGATTTTCGTCACTCCAAGTTGTGATAGGTGAAACTCCGATATGGAGCTTTATGGTGCTCTTATCTTTTGCCACGCGTCCTCTCGATCCAATGGTCCTTGATTAAATCGTGATCTTGCATCTCGCTGTTCCTATGAATTTCCAGTCAGTGACATGACGATCTTTCACCACGTGTCCTCTTGATCCAATGGACCACGATTAAATTGCGATCTTGCATCTCGTGGATTTGGAGATGAATCATCTCGACTCTCCAAGTCGCGATCCATGAAACTCCGAGATGGACCTGAGATCAACGGTCCACGTCTGATCTCTACTTAATGACTGCGATTGAATCTCCATATCGCATATCGCGATTTCTGCATTGTTTTCTTTGCCTCTCCATGTCGCGATTCGTGAAACTCCGATATGAAGTATGATCAACGGTCCAGATCTGATCTCTATTTAACGACTGCGATTGAATCGCCATATCGCATATCACAATTTTTGCATTGTTTTCTTTGCCTCTCCATGTCGCGATTCGCGAAACTCGGATATGGAGTATGATCAACGGTCCAGATCTGATCTCTATTTAACGGCTGCGATTGATTCGCAATTTCGCATATCACGAAATTGACATTCTTGATGTCAAGTGTTTTTGTCACTTCAAAGTCGCGATTCACGAAACTCTGCTGACGTCACACATGGATTGACACGTGTTAAATACTGCCACGTGTCACTCTGATTCGTGACTTACATGTGCCTGAAGTGTTGAATCTGACTGACACCTGTCATTACCTGGTTGTGCCACGTGTCCCTAGTTGACGTGGTCTGCTGTCATGAGTTGGATCTACGGTCTAGATCACATGTTGATCTGACGGTTTAGGTTCAGTCGGGATTTCTCTCATCGCTATTTTTCATATTGCGATTACACCCTCTTCTCCTTCCACTTTAAATACCATGCAGGGTCTCCCCGATCCAATGGTGGTCGGACACTGCGCACAGATCTGACGGCTGAGATCTATTCTCCTCTTCAGTGCCGTCTTCTTGTCTTTCTTTAGATCTGATGGCCCTCATGCTATTGGGAATTTTGGATGGGATCCAATGGCTATGGATCTTTGTCTTCCTTCTCCTTTGCAAACTCATGTATCTTGAGCTTTGCTGCACGCGTTTTCCTCAACGTTGTTCCTCCTAAGCTTTCATGTCCGAATCCCCAAGGGATTTTATCCTTCTTATCCTACCATCTCCACTGTTGTACTTTCCATCAATGACAAGCATACGCTACTTGTTAAACATTTTCCAACAAAACTACCTATGGATCATTTATAGACTACAATTAGACAAGGCACAATTGCTTACAAAAATTGTCAATCCAAACCCTAAGAAAACTATGGGCTTTCCTCCTAAAGGTCATGTCTTCTTCTTCTCACTTAGCTAGTGCAATTTTCCCTACTATGTCTAACCTTGAACTTAGTGTTATCTCCTAAACTAGAACAGTCAAAATTGTCATTTCAGGAGATAGGGAGAAGTCCAAAAATTTATTTCTAAATTTTTTCAAGCTTGTTAGACAATCTATTTTTTGTAAATAAACTTGGAACAAACATCGGATTTGGTTTTATCAAGAAAAAGAGAGAATATCAGGTTTCATTGGTTTAGGTGGGCCTAAAAAGCGCTCATTAACCACCGAAAGCCTTTTCTTTCGGTAGTTAAAAGGGAAAAACAAAAGCCCAGTTAACCACCAAAAAGGTTTCTATGTGGAAAAAGAAAAGCCTAGGCTTTCGCACATTTCAGATGTTAGTTGGCGCAATAATCAAATGGTAACCACCAAAAATTGATGGAATTGGTGAGGTAAGATGCTATCATTACTCCTGATCGGGATTTTGATGCTCTGTAGTCCTTTCGAACCACCACTTGCCATTTCACATGAAAGCGCAGGCTCAAGCCAAGCCTCACATGTTTTAAGATAATCTTAAAGTTTGTCAAAGAAAATAAATATACATACACATGTCTAATTCTCTTTCTAAGACACAAAGAAGTTACAAGTCTGCATATTGTGTGCATTCAAATCAATTCCATAATTCATTTACAAGTCGACATACAAGTCGACACACAATCCACATGTCAAGGCTAAATACAAGCACTGAAGAACTCGAGTCATGGTAAGGAGTCATGGGAGGAAAATGCATGTATTTACATGCAAATCTCACAAGTGTCGATTGAGTGAATCAAACCATCTGTTAGGTCAAGTCACATGTTGATATGTCAAATCCATTCATGCTGAGCAGATAAAGGAGATATTCGGCTATTTGTAAATATGGAAAGGTTTGTCTTTGATGGCAGACCAGTGCAAAGTCACAAGAGGAATACATGAACAGGTTTCTCTAATGAAGGAATCGCCTTTTTCTAGGATCCATGAGATGGATACGACCAATATTGTTGTATGACCTGAGAATCATCTCCACAGCTTAAATATTATCAAATATCTTGAAGCCAAGAACCCAAACAAAGATACAAACAGTTCAGAGAGACTAACTGGAAATGAGAGGGCGTTTTTCAAGTTCATATTAATGATGTTGTTGCTACTTCATGTTTCATATCTTGGGGGTTTTCCAATAAAGATAATCAAGAATTTGTTGAATTCTTTATTCGAAGGAAAATTTGTAGCCAAGTTTTCCTTCAGCCCGATTCCTTTCATACAGAAAATGAGCCACTGTGGCCTCACTGGAGATAACCCAACGGATTGTTCCATTTCTTTTTTCTATTTCTTATGCTCAATGAGAATTAGATCTAATTTGCAGAAATTTCTAGGATTCCCTCTGCCTAGAGATGTTTCAGGCGTAGGATTATTCCCAGTTCCTGATGCCAAGTCAATTTGAATGAATGAATGAATGAAGGGATTGGAATTCTGCAGAGTCGAGAGATGATGCGTTATAGGAGATAAGGAATTTGTTGGAGGTATGACATCCAAATACAGGTTCAATGATGATGCTATTAATCGAACTTTAGGGGAGCATTTTCTCATTTCTCTGATTGTCAAACTGTCTTTTCATCTGTATTTCCTAAGGTTCAACCAGGTGCTCTTCATTTTACATCTAAAGACCCAAAAGAAATAGTCATTGTAGCAGATGGCAATGAAAAAGGAAAATTGGTAAAAGATGAGAAGATCTCTGCCATGTTTCAATCTAGTAGGCCAGAATCTCCAAGACACAACTTTCTCACCAAGTAAAACAAAATTGGACTGTCATGAATTTCACCATTTAAAGGCTAGGAGGCCATCTGCTGAAATAGGATGAACTTTCCAGAGGTGTCTTATATCATCTCATGAAAGAGAAGCTAAATTAGATTGCAATGACCATGTGAAGTTGAAAATATATGCAGTGGTGGATGCACTCCATTGGGTGGAAATATTTGGTGACGATTGGAAAACTGAATGTACATTGGACAAAAGAAGGTAGAAGACTAGACAGTGGTTGCTTCTCAGACTTTAGTTCATAGAAGGGTTTCTAGTTCATAAGAAAATATGTCACTTCAAGTGATTCTACATTGGCAATGATGGGGGCAAGAGATAAAGAGATGTCTGCAGCACAACCACATAGAAAGGATATATTTCCAGTTTGGGTATCAACTCAGTGTGCACATGTAGATGCAAAGGTAATAGAATAACTAGGATGTGACCTAGAACTTAACTGCCAAAAGAAGAAGCACTTTCAACAACTTTGCCAGGAAACCTCTATCACTTGATACACATTTGCTTCCCATGGGATTTCCAGAAATCAAATAGCATAACTATCAACCAAATCATTGCTTTGCTAACAAGTGACTTACCAGAATCAAAGATCAACAACATAAATTTCCCAACGATGGTATGGGCTACAACATCGTTAATGAAAACAATAAATTTGATTTGATCATAAAAGGTTTCCTTCTTGACCAAAAAAGAACTTTCACCAGTGCATAAGGAATAATTATAAACAATTAGCTGATGAAAAGCAGAGCTTTCACCAGCTAACTAGCAAATCTTAAGGCAAAATAGCTGGTGAAACCTGAGATGGCCAGAGAAAGAGTAATTTTGCCTAGATTGAATTTTTACTAATCTGAATCTCTTGAAAACTCTTTTAAGGGATATATGTTGAATTATAGAGTCAGATATAAGATCCATTTTTGATGTAAAAGGGTTAGAAAAGCTATTAAAGTTGGTTTTGACACCTAATTTAGAGGCAACAAATCAGGGTTTTTTCCAAAATTAGCAAATTCGAATTTCATCTTTCTTAAGAGTCATCAAACAACCTTGGAAGGCTTATCCGCACTACACAAGGATTCTACATCATCTGAAGACCATAAAATGTGGAATTGACCTCATTTTGAGGATCATTCCTTATCTTTTGTAAATCATTTTTGACTTTTTGTCTTTAGCATATCTAATCTATTCTTTTAGGATCTGAAAACTATGTTGTAGAGCTATAAAGTTGAAGATATGTGAGGAACTAAGGGGTTCAATCTTGGATACATTTTGCTACTATTATATACTCTTATTTGATAATAGAATCACAGTCTTCTTGTGTCTTCAATATCAGAATTTCTCATGCATCTTATCTTTCTGTACTTTACTTCAGTTTGTCCTAGCTTCTAAAGACTGTCATCTCTTTATTGAGATCATAAACTTGAATTGAAGGACTTCTTTCTATATTGTATTGACCCTACACCTATTTGTATTTGGTTATCAAGATTAGTATTCTTGATCCCTTGTTTAAACTATCTTGTCTGATTATTAATTTCTAAAAGCACTGTCTTATTCGAATGTATGATGAGTTGTCCATTTCATTAGTCATTGAGTTATCCCAATATTCCAAGTATACAAAATTTACCATATTCTTGAGTTACCAAGCATCTTTGGCCTACAACCCCAAAGAGTTTCTTGGAGTGATAACAAATTGGCGTTGTTGTCGAGGAGAGGAGATTGAAGGTCTACTTCCTTGGCAGATGACATAGATCCAACTTTGATGATAGACGAAGCCTAGACATTATATTGATTGTAATCATCTATATGGCGACTCCATGAAGGACGGATTCAGTGGGGACTCCCTTAATTAGAAAATTTTTGGCGACTCCATGATTAAAGACTCCACTGGGGAGGATCCGGTTGACAGAATATGAAGAGGTTAAATTTCAATTCCAGGTATCAGTTCATTAGTTTTCTTCATGAAATGTTGTATTTCTTTATCACCTCTTTCATGCTTTTCCCTTTGCATGTAAAGAGAATCATTTTATGTTTTTTATATTTAGAAAATCATCATTCTTTCTATATATATCCAGCCTTAAAAAAAGAAAACTTGCAACCTACTTGTAATACAAAAGTAGATTCAATAGCTTTACCTCACCATGTTCATAAATATGAGTTCTACATTCCATTCCCTCTTGAATCCCATAACATTTCTAACTTTGTGGACATTGAAATTGATTCCAAACCCTCTCATATTTCAGCACCTTTTCACATTACTGATAAACTTTCTCATCAACCTATTAAGTTTCACGATCAGCCCACTACCTTTCAAATTAGAACAAAATTGTGTGAAACAAAATTGGAACAACAACAAGCACGCGAGTTTGTTTTAATGTCAGATCTAAATTCTTTAATATTGGTAGAGTATTCCAGAGACAGGTACAAATCTAAATTTTATGATCATTTTACAAACCAAATTGATCCTATGATAACTAATGATTACACAGGCAATTATATTTTCTTAGCTGATCCCAATCCATATCATGTAAACCCTGTTATGTTATCCTCTTGTGATCATTATTCTGAAGAAGAAGATTTAAAGATTTATGAAGATGAGCAGTTATCCTTTGGTCAAAAGCCAATAGAAATCAACAGAGGCAGTCTTTGGTTTACAGATTGGCAGATGGAAGGAAGTTACAATGATCATGAGGAATGCAATTTGCATAAATTATCTTATCTTGATAAGGAATATCAAGAGGACTATCTTCCTTTTGAACCCTTTGTTTTAGATTCTAATATAAAGGTTGTTGATGAGGAAGAAGGCAGTGATATAGAATATCAAGAACATATTACTTCTTCTCTCTCAGAAATTGTCGACTGTAATAAGCCATCACATCATAATGAGAAATTCAAATCACAGGAAAATGATGAAAGAGAACAGAAAATTTTAGATCATCATTTGATCATACATTTTTCTACAACAAATACTGAGCAGTCCATATTCAACACTGATATCAGTGAAAATAGCCAGTAGTACCAGCAACAACAACAAATTTTCAGTTCTCAGTTGGACCAACAAAAAGGAGAGGTATTTAAGTATGTCTTTCATGACCCTATTTCTGATTTTCTAGAATCCATGAACTGTATGAATGTTAAAATATTATTGATAGATGAAAGTTGGTCTTATTATCTGTTCAAAACACATTTTTATTTGCTATGGCTTACATTATTTTTCGGGTCGAGATCTATCATGATGTCAGTAAATCATTTCCTTACATGGCTTCATTGGAGATATGAATTCACCTGATAAGAGGCGGTATGGTTAGTTAGTGTAGGAGTAGGTAGAAGAATAAGCTCATCATACGAGCGACTAGATCTTTTTCAATTGTTGAGTTCATGAATAAGTAGGCAGGCTACAAACAAGCTATAGGCAGGCTGCGGATTTGTAGAGGAACAGTGGCACAAGCCAGATGACTCCATAGCCCAATCGACTAAACACAATACAAATGGTGAATGATTGTTGAGCAGGTGGTAGAATATTCAAGTTAAATGGACAAGCATGGGTCTGCTTTTTCTTGGAATCTCACTGGGAGGATTCCATCCCTGCGTAGGAGCCAGTTGTTATCTCCTAAACTAGCACAGTCAAAATTGTCATTTTAGGTGCTAGGGAGAAGTCCAAAAATTTATTTGTAAATTTTTTCAAGCTTGTTAAACAATCTATTTTCTGTAAATAAACTTGGAACAAACATCGGATTTGGTTTTATCAAGAAAAAGAGTGAATCTCAGGTTTTGGTGGTTTTGGTTGAGGAAAGTGCTCATTAAGCACCGAAAGCCTTTTCTTTCAGTAGTTAAGAGGGAAAAAAAAAAGCCCAGTTAACCACCGAAAAGGTTTCTACATGGAAAAAGAAAAGCCCGTGCTTTCACACATTTCGGTTGTCAATTGGCGCAATCATCAAATGGTAACCACCAAAAATTGATGGTATTGGTGAGGTAAGATGCTATCATTACACCTGATTGGGGTTTTGATGCTCTGTAGTCCTTTCAAACCACCACTTGTCATTTTACATGAAGGCGTCAGCTCAAGCCAAGCCTGGCATATTTTAAGCTAATCTTAAAGTTTGTCAAAGAAAATAAATAGGCATACCCATGTCTAATTCTCTTTCTAAGCCACAGAGCAGCTAGAAGTCTACATATTGTGTGCGTTCAACTCAATGCCATAATTCAATTAAAAGTCGACATACAAGTCGACACACAATCCACATGTCAAGGCTAAATGCAAGAACTAAACAACTCGAGTCATGGTAAGGAGTCATAGGAGGAAAATGTATGTATTTACATGCAAATCTCACAAGTGTTGATTGAGTGAATCAAACCATCTGTTAGGTCAAGTCACATGTTGATATGTCAAAGCCATAAGCACCGAGCAGATAAAAGAGATATTTAGCTGTTTGTAGATATCAAAAGGTGTATCTTTGATGGCAGACTAGTGCCAAGTCACAAGAAGAATACATGAACAGGTTTCTCTAACAAAGGAATCGCCTTTTTCTAGGATCCAGGAGATGGATATGACTAGTATTGTTGGATGGCCCGAGAATCATCTCCACAGCTTAAAGATTATCAAATATCTTGAAGCAAAGAACCCAAACAAAGATACAAACAATTCACAGAGACTAACTAGAAATGAGAGGACATTTGTCAAGTTCATAATAATGATGTTGTTGCTACTTCATGTTTCATATCTTGGGGGTTTTCCAATAAAGATAATCAAGAATTTGTTGAATTCTTTATTCGAAGGAAAAGATGTAGCAAAGCTTTCGTTTAGCCCGATTCCTTTCATACAAAAAATGAGGCACTGTGGCCTCACTGGAGATAACCCAATGGACTATGTGATTTCTTTTTTCTATTTCTTATGCTTGATGAGCATTAGATCTAATTTGCATAAATTTCTAGGATTCGCTCTGCCTAGAGATGTTGTAGGCACAAGATATTTCCCAGTTCCTGATGCAAAGTCAAGTTGAATGAATGAATGAAGGGTTTGGAATTCTACAAAGTCGAGAGATGATGCATTACAGGAGATAAGGAATTTGTTGGAGGTATGACATCCCAATACAGGTTCAATGATGATGTTATTCATCGAACTTTAGGGGAGCGTTTTCTCGTTTCTCTGACGGTCAAACTCTCTTTTCATCTGTATTTCCTAAGGTTCAGCCAGGTGCTCTTCATTTTACATCTAAAGACCCAAAACAAATAGTCATTGTAACATATGGCAATGAATAAGGAAAATTGGTAAAAGATGAGAAGATCTCTGCCATGTTTCAATCTAGTAGGCCAGAATCTCCAAGACACAACACTTTCTGACCAAGTAAAAAATTTTTGGATTGTCATGAATTTCACCATTTAAAGGCTAGGAGGCCATCTGCTGAAATAGGATCAACTTTCTAGAGGTGTCTTATATCATCTCATGAAAGAGAAGTTGAATTAGATTGCAATGACCATGTGAAGTTGAAAATATCTACAATGGTGGATGCACTCCACTGGGTGGACATATTTGGTGAGGGTTGGAAACTAAATTTACATTGGACAAAATAAGGTAGAAGACTAGACAGTGGTTGCTTCTCAGAGTTTAGTTCATAGAAGGGTTTCTAGTTCAGAAGAGAATATGTCACTTCAAGTGCTTCTGCATTGGCAATCATGGGGGCAAGAGATAAAGAGATGTTTGTAGCACAGCCACATAGAAAGGATATATTTTCAGTTTGGGTATCAACTTAGCATACACATGTAGATGCAAAGGTAATAGAAGAACTAGGATGTGACCTAGAACTTAACTGCCAAAAGAAGAAGCACTTTCAACAACTTTGCCAGGAAACGTCTATCACTTGATACACATTTTCTACCCATGGGATTTCCAAAAATCATATGGCAACACTATCATCCAACTCACTGCTTTGCTGACAAGTGACTTACCAGAATCAAAGATCAAGATCATAAATTTCCCAACGATGGTATGGGCTACAACATCATTAATGAAAACAATAAATTTGATTTTATCATGAAAGGATTCCTTCTTGACCAAAATAGAGCTTTCACCAGTGCAGAAGGAAGAATTATAAACAATTAGCTGATGAAAAGCAGAGCTTTCACCAGCTAACTAGCAAATCTTAAGGCGAAATAGCTGGTGAAACCTGAGATGGTCAGAGAAAGAGTAATTTTTCCCAGATTGAAGTTTTACTAATCCGAATCTCTTGAAAACTCTTTTAATGGATAGATGTTGAATTATAGAGTCAGATCTAAGATCCTTTTTTGATGTAAAAGGGTTAGAAAAGCTATTCAAGTTGGTTTTGACACCTAATTTGGAGGCAACAAATCAGGTTTTTTTCCAAAATTAGCAAATTCGAATTTCATCTTTCTTAAGAGTCATCAAACAACCTTGGAAGGCTTATCTGCACAACATAGGGATTCTACATCATTTGCAGACCATGAAATGTGGAATTGACCTCATTTTGAGGATCATTCCTTATCTTTTGTAAATTCGTTTGACTTTCTATCTTTAGCATATCTAATCTATTCTTTTAGAATCTGAAAACGGTATTGTAGAGCTATAAAGCTGAAGATATGTAAGGAACTAAGGGGTTCAATCTTGGATACATTTTGCTACTGTTATAGACTCTTATTTGATAATAGAATAATAGTCTTCTTTTGTCTTCAATATTAGAATTGCTCATGCATCTTATCTTTCTGTACTTTACTTCAGTTTGTCTTAGCTTCTAAAGACTGTCATCTCTTTATTGAGCTCAAAAACTTGAATTGAAGGACTTCTTTCTATATTGTATTGACCCTACACCTATTTTTATTTGGTTATCAAGATTAGTATTCTTGATCCCTTGTTTAAACTATCTTGTCTGATTATTGATTTCTAAAAGCATTGTCTTATTCGAATGTATGATGAGTTGTCGATTTCATTAGTCATTGAGTTATCCCATTGTTCCAAGCATACAAAATTTACCATATTCTTGAGTTACCAAGCATCTTTGGCCTACAACCCCAAAGAGTTTCTTGGAGTGATAACAAATTGGCGTCGTTGTTGGGGAGAGGTGATTGAAGCTCAGCTTCCTTGGCAGACGACATAGATCCAACTTTGATGATAGATGAAGCCTGAACATTATATTGGTTGTAATCATATATATGGCGACTCCATGAAGGAAGGATTCAGTGGTGACTCCATTAATCTAAAAAAATTTGGTGACTCCATGATTAAAGACTCCACTGGGGAGGATCCTGCTGACAGAAGATGAAGAGGTTAAATTTCAATTCCAGGTATCAGTTCATTAGTTTTATTCATGAACTGTTGTATTTATTTATCACCTCTTTCATGCTTTTCCCTTTGCATGTAAAGAGAATCATTTTCTATTTTGTATATTTAGAAAATCATCATTCTTTCTGTATATATCCAGCCTTAAAAAAAGAAAACTTGCAGCCTTCTTGTAATATAAAAGAAGATTCAATAGCTTTACCTCACCATGTTCATAAAGATGAGTTATGCATTCCATTTCCTCTTGAATCCCATAACCTTTCTGACTATGTGGACGTTGAAATTGATTACAAACCCTCTCATATTTCAGCACCTTTTCACATTACTGATAAACTTTCTCATCAACCTATTAAGTTTCATGATCAACCCACTACCTTTAAAATTAAAATTAGGATGAAGATGTTTAGGCCTTTGAGGCTTCCCTATTCCCTTCATCCTTACCCCCTTGATTGTTTTGAATATCCTCCAAGGTTTTCTGGAGAGAACCCAGTTTCAACTGAGAGGCACTTGGAATCCTTTGAGGATTTTATTGATCGGTTCGAGATTATTCATGAAGACGTGATCATGAGATTTTTCTCTAAGTCGTTGATAAAAGATGTTGTAATATGGTTTAAAGGTCTAAGAGTTGACTCCATTTTCTCTTGGATCGAATTCTCTAATGCTTTTTCCAAGCATTTGGGTAAGAACAAATCATTGGATTCATACCTCACTGACTTTTATGCTTTGAAGAGAGAGCAGGACGAAGCTTTGCCTATCTTCAACAAAAGGTTCTACACAATATATTATGACATACCTTTGGAGATCCGATCCATGGAGATTGCTACCATGGTATACTATATTATGGCTCAGTATTCAGAGCTTGTGCTTTTCCTGCTGGAAAGGAAATATTCATTGTTAATGAGTTTGTTTGAAGATGATCAAGAGGTGGAGGAGAACATTTGTGCTTCCAGGAGGACCCAAGAGCAGGCTTAATTTGAAAATCCACATCTACCTGAGCCAACAGAATGACAGTATGGGTCAGATTTTGAGCATGAAGGTTATGAGTGTGAAACAAAATTGGAACAACAGCAAGCATGCGAGTTTGTTTTAAAGTCAGATCTAAATTCTTTAATATTGGTAGAGTATTCCAGAGATAGGTACGAATTTGAATTTTATGATCAGTTTACAAACCAAATTGAGCCAATGATAACTAATGATTACATAGGCAATTATATTTTCTTAGCTGATCCCAATCCATATCATGTAAACCCTGTTATGTTATCCTCTTGTGGTCATTATTCTGAAGAAGAAGATTTAAATATTTATGAAGATGAGCGGTTTTCCTTTGGTCAAAAGCCAATAGAAATCAACGAAGACAGTTTTCGGTTTACAGATTGGCAGATGGAAGGAAGTTACAACGATCATGAGGAACATAATTTGAATAAATGATCTTATCTTTATAAGGAATATCAAGAGGACTATCTTCCTTTTGAACCCTTTGTTTCTGATTCTGATATAAAGGTTGTTGATGAGGAAGAAGGCAGTGATATAGAATATCAAGAACATATTACTTCTTCTCTCTCAGAAATTGTCGACTGTAATAGTCCAGCACATCATAATGAGAAATTCAAATCCCAGGAAAATGATGAAAGAGATCAGCAAATTTTAGATCATCGATTGATCATACATTTTTCTGCAGCAAATACTGACCAATCCATATTGAACACTGAGATTAGTGAAAATAGCTAGCAGTACCAGCAACAACAACAATTTTTCAGTTCTCAGTTGGACCAACAACAAGGAGAGGTATTTCATTATGTCTTTCATGAGCCTATTGTTGATTTTATGGAATCCATGAACTGTACGAGTTTTAAAATATTATTGATAGATGAAAGCTGGTCTTATTATCTGTTCAAAACACATTTTTATTTTTTATGGCTTCCATTATTTTTTGGGTCGAGATCTAGCATGATGTCAGTAAATCAGTTCCATACATGGCTTCATTGGAAACATGAATTCACCTGATAAGATGTGGTATGGTTGGTTAGCGTAGGAGTAGGTAGAAGAATAAGCTCATCATATGAGAAACTAGATCTTTTTTAGTTTTTGAGTTCATGAATAAGCAGGCAGGCTACAAACAAGATACAGGAAGGCTGCAGGTTTGCAGAGGAACAATGGCACAAGCCAGAGGACTTGATAACCCAATGGAATAAACACAATACAAATGGTGAATGATTTTTGAGCAGGTGGCAGAATTTTCAGGTTAAATGGATAGGCACGGGTCTGCTTGTTCTTGGAACCTCACTGGGAGGATTCCATCCCTGAGTAGGAGCCAGTTGTTATCTCCTAAACTAGCACAGTCAAAATTTTCATTTTAGGTGATAGGGAGAAGTCCAAAAAATTATTTCTAATTTTTTTCAAGCTTGTTAAACAGTCTATTTTCTGTAAATAAACTTGGAACAAACATCAGATATGGTTTTATCAAGAAAAAGAGAGAATCTCATGTTTCGGTGGTTTTGGTCCTGAAAAGCACTCATTAACCACTGAAATCCTTTTCTTTCAGTCGTTAAAAGGGAAAAACAAAAGCCTAGTTAACCACCGAAAAGGTTTCTACGTGGAAAAAGAAAAGCTCGTGATTTCACACATTTTGACTATCAGTTGGTGCAATCATCAAATGGTAACCACCGAAAATTGATGGAATTGGTGAGGTAAGATGGTATCATTACACCTGATTGGGGTTTTGATGCTCTGTAGTCCTTTCAAACCACCACTTGTCATTTCACATGAAGGCGCGGGCTCAAGCCAAGCCTCAGATGTTTTAAGCTAATCTTAAAGTTTGTCAAAGAAAATAAATAGACATACACATGTCTAATTCTCTTTCTAAGCCATAGAGCAGTTACAAGTCTACATATTGTGTGCATTCAACTCAATGCCATAATTTAATTACAAGTCAACATACAAGTCAACACATAATCCACATGTCAAGGATAAATACAATCACTGAACAGCTTGAGTCATGGTAAGGAGCCATAGGAGGAAATGCATGTATTTACATGCAAATCTCACAAGTGTCGATTGAGTGAATCAAACCATCTGTTAGGTGAAGTCACATGTTGATATGTCAAAGCCATACACACCGAGCATATAAAGGAGATATTTAGTTGTTTGTATATATCAAAAGGTGTATCTTTGATGGCAGACCAGTGCCAAGTCACAAGAAGAATACATGAACATGTTTCTCTAACAAAGGAATCGCCTTCTTCTAGGATCCATGAGATAGATACGACCATTATTGTTGGATGGCCCAAGAATCATCTCCACAACTTAAACATTATCAAATATATTGAAGCAAAGAATCCAAACAAAGATACAAACAACTCATAGAGACAAACTTGAAATGAGACCACATTTGTCAAGTTCATATTAATGATGTTGTTGCTACTTCATGTTTCATATCTCGGGGGTTTTCCAATAAAGATAATCAAGAATTTGTTGAATTCTTTATTCGAAGGAAAAGTTGTAGCCAAGCATTCGTTCAGCCTAATTCCTTTCATACAGAAAATGAGGCATTGTGGCCTCACTGGAGATAACCCAACGGACTGTGCAATTTATGTTTTCTATTTCTTATGCTTGATGAGCATTAGATCTAATTTGCATAAATTTATGTTATTCGCTCTGCCTAGAGATGTTGCAGGTGCATGATTGTTCCCAGTTCCTGATGCCAAGTCAAGTTGAATGAATGAATGGAGAGTTTGGAATTATGTAGAGTCGAGAGATGATGTGTTACAGGAGATAAGGAATTTGTTGGAGGTATGACATCCCAATACAGGTTCAATGATGATGCTATTCATCGAAATTTAGGGGAGCGTTTTATCGTTTCTCTGATGGTCAAATTGTCTTTTCATCTGTATTTCCTAAGGTTCATCCAGGTGCTCTTCATTTTACATCTAAAGACCCAAAAAAAATAGTCATTGTAGCAGATGGCAATGAAAAAGGAAAATTGGTAAAATATGAGAAGATCTCTCCCATGTTTCAATCTAGTAGGCCAGAATCTCCAAGACACAACACTTTCTCACCAAGTAAAACAAATTTGGACTGTCATGAATTTCACCATTTAAAGCCTAGGAGGCCATCTGCTAAAATAGGATCAACTTTCCAGAGGTGTCTTATATCATCTCATGAAGGAGAAGCTAAATTAGATTGCAATGACCATGCGAAGTTGAAAATATCTGTAGCGGTGGATGTACTCCACTGGGTGGACATATTTGGTAATGGTCGGAAAATTGAATGTACATTGGACAAAATAATGTAAAAGACCAGACAGTGGTTGCTTCTCAGAGTTTAGTTCATAGAAGGGTTTCTAGTTCAGAAGACAATATGTCACTTCAAGTGCTTCTGCATTGGTAATCATGGGGGCAAGAGATAAAGAGATGTCTCCAGCACAACCACATAGAAAGGATATATTTCTAGTTTGGGTATCAACTCACCATGCACATGTAGATGCAAAGGTAATAGAAGAACTAGGATGTGAACTAGAACTTAACTGCCAAAAGAAGAAGCACTTTCAACAACATTGCTACGAAACGTCTATCACTTGATACACATTTTCTACCCATGGGATTTCCAGAAATCAGATAGCAACCCTACCAGCCAACTCACTGCTTTGCTGACAAGTGACTTACCAGAATCAAAGATCAAGAACATAAATTTCCCAACGATGGTATGGACTGCAACATCATTAATGCAAACAATAAATTTGATTTGATCATGAAAGGTTTCCTTCTTGACCAAAACAAAACTTTCACCAGCGCAGAAGGAAGAATTATAAACAATTATCTGATGAAAAGCAGAGCTTTCACCAACTAACTAGCAAATCTTAAGGCGAAATAGCTGCTGAAACCTGAGATGGCCAGAGAAAGAGTAATTTTTCCTAGATTGAAGTTTTACTATTCCGAATCTCTTGAAAACTCTTTTAATGGATAGATGTTGAATTATAGAGTCAAATCTGAGATCCATTTTTGATGTAAAAGGGTTAGAAAAGCTATTCAAGTTGGTCTTGACACCTAATTTGGAGGCAACAAATCAGGGTTTTTTCCAAAATTAGCAAATTCGAATTTCATCTTTCTTAAGAGTCATCAAACAACCTTCGAAGGCTTATCTGCACTACATAGGGATTCTACATCATCTGAAGACCATGAAATGTGGAATTGACCTCATTTTGAGGATCATTCCTTATCTTTTGTAAATCAGTTTTGACTTTCTATCTTTAACATATCTAATCTATTCTTTTAGGATCTGAAAATTGTATTGTAGAGATATAAAGATGAAGATATGTGAGGAACTAAGGGATTCAATCTTGGATACATTTTGCTACTATTATAGACTCTTATTTGATAATAGAATCATAATCTTCTTTTTTCTTCAATATCAGAATTTCTCATGCATCTTATCTTTCTGTACTTTACTTCAGTTTGTCCTATCTTCTAAAGATTGTTATCTGTTTATTGAGATCATAAACTTGAATTGAAGGACTTCTTTCTATATTGTATTTACCCTACACCTATTTGTATTTGGTTATCAAGATTAATATTCTTGATCCCTTGTTTAAACTATCTTGTCTGATTATTGATTTCTAAAAGCACTGCCTTATTCAAATGTATGATGAGTTGTCCATTTCATTGGTCATTGAGTTATCCCATTGTTCCAACCATACAAAATTTACCATATTCTTGAGTTACCAAGCATCTTTGGCCTACAACCCCAAAGAGTTTCTTGGAGTGATAACAAATTGGCGCCGTTGTCGGGGAGAGGAGATTCAAGAACAACTTCCTTGGGAGACGACATAGATCTAGCTTTGATGATAGACGAAGCTTGGACATTATTTTGGTTGTAATCATATATATGGCGACTCGATGAAGGACGGATTTAGTGGTGACTTCATGATTAAAGACTCCACTGAGGAGGATCTGGTTGACAGAAGATGAAGAGGTTAAATTTCAATTCTAGGTATTAGTTCATTAGTTTGCTTCATGAACTGTTGTATTTCTTTATCACCTCTTTCATGCTTTTCCCTTTGTATGTAAAGAGAATCATTTTCTGTTTTGTATATTTAGAAAATCATCATTCTTTCTGTATATATCCAACCTTAAAAAAAGAAAACTTTCATCATGCTTGTAATACAGAAGTAGATTCAATAGATTTACCTCACCATGTTCATAAAGATGATTTCTTCATTCCATTCCCTCTTGAATCCCATAACCTTTCTGACTTTGTGGACGTTGAAATTGATTCCAAACCCTCTCATATTTCAACACCTTTTCACATTACTGATAAACTTTCTCATCAACCTATTAAGTTTCATGATCATCCCACAACCTTTCAAATTAATATTAGGATGAATATGTTCAAGCCTTTGAGGCTTCCCTATTCCCTTCATCCTTACCCCCTTGATTGTTTTGAATATCTTCCCTAGTTTTCTAGAGAGAACCCAGTTTTCGCTGAGAGGCACTTGGAATCCTTTGAGGATTTTATTGATCGGTTCGAGATTATTCATGAAGACGTGATCATGATATTTTTCTCTAAGTCGTTGATCAAAGATGCTGCAATATGGTTTAAAGGTCTAAGAGTTGACTCCATTGGCTCTTGGTTCGAATTCTCTAATGCTTTTTCTAAGCATTCGGGTAAGAACAAATCATTGGATTCATACCTCCCTGACTTTTATGCTTTGAAGAGAGAGTAGGACGAAGCTTTTCCTATCTTCAACAGAAGGTTCTACATGATATATTATGACATACCTTTGGAGATCCGGCCCACGGAGATTTCTGCCATGGTATACTATGTTATGGCTCAGTATTAAGAGCTTGTGCTTTTCCTGCTGGAAAGGAAATCTTCATTGTTAATGAGTTTGTTTGAAGATGATCAAGAGGTGAAGGAGAACATTTGTGCTTCTAGGAGGACCCAAGAGAAGGATGACTTTGAAAATCCACATCTACCTGAGCCAACAAAAGGGTAGTATGGCTTAGATTTTGAGCATGAAGGTTATGAGTGTGAAACAAAATTGGAACAACAACAAGCATGCGAGTTTTTTTTAAAGTCAGATCTAAATTATTTAATATTGGTAGAGTATTCCAGATACAGGTACGAATTTGAATTTTATGATCAGTTTACAAACCAAATTGAGCCTATGATAACTAATGATTACATAGGCAATTATATTTTCTTAGCTGATCCCAATCCATATCATGTAAACCCTATTATGTTATCCTCTTGTGATCATTATTCTGAAGATGAAGATTTAATGATTTATGAAGATGAGCAGTTTTCCTTTGGTCAAAAGCCAATAGAAATCAATGAAGATAGTCTTCGGTTTACAGATTGGCAGATGGAAGGAAGTTACAATGATCATGAGGAACATAATTTGCATAAATGATCTTATCTTGATAAGGAATATCAAGAGGACTATCTTCCTTTTGAACAATTTGTTTCAGATTCTGATATAAAGGTTGTTGATGAGGAAGAAGGCAGTGATATAGAAGATCAAGAATATATTACTTCTTCTCTCTCAAAAATTGTCGACTGTAATAGGCCAACACATCATAATGAGAAATTCAAATCACAGGAAAATGATGAAAGAGATCAGAAAATTTTAGATCATCAATTGATCATGCATTTTTCTGCAGCAAATACTAAGAAATCCATATTCAACACTGAGATCAGTGAAAATAGCCACCAGTACCAGCAACAACAACAACTTTTCAGTTCTCAGTTGGACCAAAAGCAAGGAGAGGTATTTCATTATGTCTTTCATGACCCTATTGCTGATTTTCTGGAATCCATGAACTGTCTGAATGTTAAAATATTATTGATAGATGGAAGTTGGTCTTATTATCTGTTCAAAAAACATTTTTATTTGCTATGGCTTCCATTATTTTTCGAGTCGAGATCTAGCATGATGCCAGTAAATCAGTTCCTTACATGGCTTCATTGGAAACATGAATTCACCTGATAAGAGGAAGTATGGTTGGTTAGTGTAGGAGTAGGTAGAAGAATAAGCTCATCATACGAGAAGCTAGATATTTTTCATTTGTTGAGTTCATGAATAAGCAGGCAGGCTACAAACAAGCTATAGGCAGGCTGCAGGTTTGCAGAGGAACAATGGCACAAGCCAGATGACTCCATAGCCCAATGTACTAAACACAATACAAATGGTGATTGATTGTTGAGCAAGTGGCAGAATTTTCAGGTTAAATGGATAAGCACAGGTTTTCTTGTTCTTGGAACCTCACTGGGAGGATTCCATCCTTGAGTAGGAGCCATTTGTTATCTCCTAAACTAGCACGGTCAAAATTGTCATTTTAGGTCATCGGGAGAAGTCCAAAAATTTATTTCTAAATTTTTTCAAGCTTGTTAAACAATCTATTTTCTGTAAATAAACTTGGAACAAACATCGGATTTGGTTTTATCAAGAAAAAGAGAGAATATCAGGTTTCATTGGTTTTGGTCCTAAGAAGTGCTCATTAACCACCAAAATCCTTCGCTTTCAGTAGTTAAAAGGGAAAAAAAAAAAGCCCAGTTAACCACCGAAAATGTTTCTATGTGGAAAAAGAAAAGCCCGTGCTTTCACACATTTTGGTTGTCAGTTGGCGCAATCATCAAATGGTAACCAATGAAAACTGATGGAATTGGTGAGGTAAGATGCTATCATTACACCTGATTGGGGTTTTGATGCTCTGTTGTCCTTTCAAACCACCACTTGTCATTTCACATGAAGCCGCGGGCTCAAGCCAACCCTCACGTGTTTTAAGCTAATCTTAAAGTTTGTCAAAGCAAATAAATAGACATACACATGTCTAATTCTCTTTCTAAGCCATAGAGCAGTTACAAGTCTACATATTGTGTGCGTTCAACTCAATGTCGTAATTCAATTACAAGTCAACATACAAGTCGACACACAATCCACATGTCAAGGCTAAATACAAGCACTGAACAACTCGAGTCATGGTAAGGAGTTATAGGAGGAAAATGCATGTATTTACATGAAAATCCCATAGGTGTTGATTGACTGAATCAAACCATCTGTTAGTTCAATTCACATGTTGATATGTCAAAGCCATACGCACCAAGAAGATAAAGGAGATATTTAGTTGTTTGTAGATATGAAAAGGTGTATCTTTGATGGCAGACCAATGCCAAGTCACAAGAAGAATACATGAACAGGTTTCTCTAACAAAGGAATCACCTTTTTCTAGGGTTCAGGAGATGGATACAACCAGTATTGTTGGATGGCCCGAGAATCATCTCCACAGCTTAAAGATTATCAAATATCTTGAAGCAAAGAACCCAAACAAAGATACAAACAATTCATAGAGACTAACTGGAAATGAGAGGACATTTGTCAAGCTCACATTAATGATGTTGTTGCTACTTAATGTTTCATATATTGGGGGTTTTCCAATAAAGATAATCAAGAATTTGTTGAATTCTTTATTCGAAGGAAAATTTGTAGCCAAGCTTTCGTTTAGCCCGATTCCTTTCATACAGAAAATGAGGCATTGTGGCCTCACTGGAGATAACCCAACAAACTTTGCAATTTCTTTTTTCTATTTCTTATGATTGATGAGCATTAGATCTAATTTGCATAAATTTCTAAGATTCTCTCTGCATAGAGATGCTCCAGGCGCATGATTGTTCCCAGTTCCTGATGCCAAATCAAGTTGAATGAATGAATGAAGGGTTTGGAATTTTGCAAAGTCGAGAGATGATGCGTTACAGGAGATAAGGAATTTGTTGGAGGTATGATATCCCAATACAAGTTCAATGATGATGCTATTCATCGAACTTTAGGGGAGCATTTTCTCGTTTCTCTGATGGTAAAATTGTCTTTTCATCTGTATTTCCTAAGGTTCAGCCAGGTGCTCTTCATTTTACATCTAAAGACCCAAAATAAATAGTCATTGTAGCAGATGACAATGAAAAAGGAAAATTGGTAAAAGATGAGAAGATCTATGCCATGTTTCAATCTAGTAGGCCAGAATCTCCAAGACACAACACTTACTCACTAAGCAAAACAAATTTGGACTGTCATGAATTTCATCATTTAAAGGCTAGGAGGCCATCTACTGAAATAGGATCAACTTTCCAGAGGTGTGTTATATCATCTCATGAAAGAGGAGCTGAATTAGATTGCAATGACCATGTGAAGTTGAAAATAGCTGCAGTAGTGGATGCACTCCACTGGTTGGACATATTTGGTGATACTTGGAAAACTGAATGTATATTGGACAAAAGAAGGTAGAAGACTAGACAGTGGTTGCTTCTCAGAGTTTAGTTCATAGAAGGGTTTCTAGTTCAGAAGACAATATGTCACTTCAAGTGCTTCTGCATTGGCAATCATGGGGGCAAGAGATAAAGAGATGTCTGTAGAACAACCACATAGAAAGGATATATTTCCAGTTTGGGTATCAACTCAGCGTGCACATGTAGATGCAAATGTAATAGAAGAACTAGGATGTGACCTAGAACTTAACTGCCAATAGAAGAAACACTTTCAACAACTTTTCCAGGAAACCTCTATCACTTGATACACATTTTCTATCCATGGGATTTCCAGAAATCAGATAGAAACACTATCAGCCAACTTACTGCTTTGCTGACAAGTGACTTACCAGAATCAAAGATCAAGAACATAAATTTCCCAACGATGGTATGGGATGCAACATCGTTAATGCAAACAATAAATTTGATTTGATCATGAAAGGTTTCCTTCTTGACCAAAATAGAACTTTCACCAGTGCAGAAGGAAGAATTATAAACAATTAGCTAATGAAAAGAAGAGCTTTCACTAGCTAACTAGCAAATTTTAAGGCGAAATAGCTGGTGAAACCTGAGATGGCCAGAGAAAGAGTAATTTTTCCCAGGTTGAAGTTTTACTAATCCGAATCTCTTGAAAACTATTTTAATGGATAGATGTTGAATTATAGAGTCAGATTTCAGACCCATTTTTGATGTAAAAGTGTTAGAAAAGCTGTTCAAGTTGGTTTTGACACTTAATTTGGAGGCAACAAATCAGGGTTTTTTCCAATATTAGCAAATTCGAATTTCATCTTTCTTAAGAGTCATCAAACAACCTTGGAAGGCTTATCTGTACTACACAAGGATTCTACATCATTTGAAGACCATGAAATGTGGAATTGACCTCATTTTGAGGATCATTCCTTATCTTTTGTAAATCAGTTTTGACTTTCTATCTTTACCATATCTAATCTATTCTTTTAGAATCTGAAAACTGTATTGTAGAGCTATAAAGATGAAGATATGTGAGGAACTAAGGGGTTCAATCTTGGATACATTTTTCTACTGTTATAGACTCTTATTTGATAATAGAATCACAGTGTTCTTTTGTCTTCAATATCAGAATTTCTCATGCATCTTATCTTTCTGTACTTTACTTCAGTTTGTCTTAGCTTCTAAAGACTGTCATCTCTTTATTGAGATCATAAACTTGAATTGAAGGACTTATTTCTATATTGTATTGACGCTACACCTATTTTTATTCGGTTATCAAGATTAGTATTCTTGATCCCTTGTTTAAGATATCTTGTCTGATTATTGATTTCTAAAAGCACTGTCTTATTCGAATGTATGACGAGTTGTCCATTTCATTAGTCATTGAGTTATCCCATTGTTCCAAGCATACAAAATTTACCATATTCTTGAGTTACCAAGCATCTTTGGCCTACAACCCCAAAGAGTTTCTTGGAGTGATAACAAATTGGCGTCGTTTTCGTGCAGAGGAGATTGAAGCTCGGGTTCCTTGGGAGACGACATAGATCCAACTTTGATGATAGACGAAGCTTGGACATTATATTGGTTGTAATCATATATATGGCGACTCCATGAAGGATGGATTCAGTGGTGACTCCATTAATCTAAAAAAATTTGGTGACTCCACAATTAAAGACTCCACTGGGGAGGATCCAGTTAACAGAAGACGAAGAGGTTAAATTTCAATTCTAGGTATCAGTTCATTAGTTTGCTTCATGAACTGTTGTATTTTTTTATCACATCTTTCATGCTTTTCCCTTTTCATGCAAAGAGAATCATTTTATGTTTTGTATATGTAGAAAATCATCATTCTTTCTGTATATATCCAGCCTTAAAAAAAGAAAACTTGTAGCTTTCTTGTAATATAGAAGTAGATTCAATAGATTTACCTCACCATGTTCATAAAGATGAGTTATGAATTCCATTCCCTCTTGAATCCCATAACCATTCTGACTTTGTGGACATTGAAATTGATTCCAAACCCTCTCATATTTCAGCACCTTTTCACATTACCGATAAACTTTCTCATCAACCTATTAAGTTTCATGATCAGCCCACTACCTTTCAAATTAAAATCGGGATGAAGATGTTCAGGCCTTTGAGGCTTCCCTATTCCATTCATACTTATCCCCTTGATTGTTTTGAATATCTTCCCCGGTTTTCTGGAGAGAACCCAATTTTAGCTGAGAAGCACTTGGAATCCTTTGAGGATTTTATTGATCGGTACGAGATTATTCATGAAGACGTAATCATGATATTTTTCTCTAAGTCATTGATCAAAGATGCTGCAATATGGTTTAAAGGTCTAAGAGTTGATTCCATTGGCTCTTGGATCGAATTCTCTAATGCTTTTTCCAAGCATCAGGGTAAGAACAAATCATTGGATTCATACCTCGTTGACTTTTATGCTTTGAAGAGAGAGCAGGACAAATATTTTCCTATATTCAACAGAAGGTTCTACACGATATATTATGACATAACTTTGGAGATCCGGCCCACGAAGATTGTTGCCATGGTATACTATGTTATGGCTCAATATTCAGAGCTTGTGCTTTTCCTGCTGTAAAAGAAATATTCATTGTTAATGAGTTTGTTTGAAGATGATCAAGAGGTGGAGGAGAACATTTGTGCTTCCAGGAGGACCCAAGAGCAGGCTGACTTTGAAAATACACATCTACCTGAGCCAACATAATGGCAGTATGGCTTAGATTTTGAGCATGAAGGTTATGAGTGTGAAACAAAATTGGAACAACAATAAGCATTCGAGTTTGTTTTAAAGTCAGATCTAAATACTTTAATATTGGTAGAGTATTCCAGAGATAGGTACGAATACGAACTTTATGATCAGTTTACAAACCAAATTGAGCCTATGATAACTAATGATTACATAGGCAATTATATTTTCTTAGATGATCCCAATCCATATCATGTAAACCCTGTTATGTTATCCTCTTGTGATCATTATTATAAAGAAGAAGATTTAAATATTTATGAAGATGAGCAGTTGTCCTTTGGTCAAAACCCAATAGAAATCAACGAAGACAGTCTTCAGTTTACATATTGGAAGATGGAATGAAGTTACAACGATCATGAGCAACATAATTTGCATAAATGATCTTATCTTCATAAGGAATATCAAGAGGACTAATTTCCTTTTGAACCCTTTGTTTTAGATTCTGATATAAAGGTTGTTGATGAGGAAGAAGGAAGTGATATAGAAGATCAAGAACATATTACTTCTTCTCTCTCAGAAATTGTCGACTATAATAGGCCAGCACATCATAATGAGAAATTCAAATCACAGGAAAATGATGAAAGAGATCATAAAATTTTAGATCATCAGTTGATCATACATTTTTCTACAGCAAATACTGAGCAATCCATATTCAACACTAAGATCAGTGAAAATAGCCAGCAGTACCAACAGTAGCAACAACTTTTTAGTTCTCAGTTGGACCAACAACAAGGAGAGGTATTTCATTATGTCTTTCATGACCCTATTGCTGATTTTCTGGAATCCATGAACTATATGAATGTTAAAATATTATTGATAGATGAAAGATGGTCTTATTATCTGTTCAAAACACATTTTTATTTGCTATGGCTTCCATTATTTTTCAGGTCGAGATCTAGCATGATGTCAGTAAATCAGTTCCTTACATGGCTTCATTGGAAACATGAATTCACATGATAAGAGGCGGTATGGTTAGTTAGTGTAGGAGTAGGTAGAAGAATAAGCTCATCATACGAGAAGCTAGATCCTTTTTAGTTGTTGAGTTCATGAATATGAAGGTAGGCTACAAACAAGCTATAGGCAGGCTACAACTTTGCAAAGGAACAGTGGCACAAGCCAGATGACTCCATAGCCCAATGGACTAAACCTAATACAAATGGTGAATGATTGTTGAGCAGGTGACATAATTTTCAAGTTAAATGGACAGGCACGGGTCAGATTGTTCTTGGAACCTCACTGGGAGGATTCCATCCCTGAGTAGGAGCCAGTTGTTATCTCCTAAACTAGCACAATCAAAATTGTCATTTTAGGTGATAGGGAGAAGTCCAAAAATTTATTTCTAAATTTTTTCAAGCTTGTTAAACAGTCTATTTTCTGTAAATAAACTTGGAACAAACATTGGATTTGGTTTTATCAAGAAAAAGATAGAATCTCAAGTTTTGGTGGTTTTGGTCCTGAAAAGTGCTCATTAACCACCGAAAGCCTTTGCTTTCAGTAGTTAAAAGGGAAAAACAAAAGCTCAGTTAACTACCGAAAAGGTTTCTACGTGGAAAAAGAAAATCCTTTGCTTTCGCACATTTCGGTTGTTAGTTGGCGCAATAATCAAATGGTAACCATCACAAATTGATGGAATTGGTGAGTTAAGATGCTATCATTACACCTGATTGGGTTTTGATGCTCTGTAGTCCTTTCAAACCACCACTTGTCATTTCACATGAAGGCGCAGGCTCAAGCCAAGCCTCGCTTGTTTTAAGCTAATCTTAAAGTTTGTCAAAGCAAATAAATAGACATACACATGTCTAATTCTCTTTCTAAGCCATAGAGCAGTTACAAGTCTACATATTGTGTGCATTCAACTCAATGCCATAATTCAATTACAAGTCGACATACAAGTCGACACACAATCCACATAGCAAGGCTAAATACAAGTACTAAACAACTCGAGTCATGGTAAGGAGTCATAGGAGGAAAATGCATGTATTTACATGCAAATCTCACAAGTGTCGATTGAGTGAATCAAACCATCTGTTAGGTCAAGTCACATGTTGATATGTCAAATCCATACGCCCCGAGCAGATAAAGGAGATATTTAGCTGTTTGTAGATATCAAAAGGTGTATCTTTGATGGCAGACCAGTGCCAAGTCACAAGAATAATACATGAACAGGTTTTTGTAACAAAGGAATCGCCCTTTTCTAGGATCCAGTAGATGGATACGACCAATATTGTTGGATGGCTCGAGAATCATCTCCACATCTTAAAGATTATCAAATATCTTGAAGCAAAGACCCCAAACAAAGATACAAACACTTCATAGTGACTAACTAGAAATGAGAGGACATTTGTCAAGTTCATATTAATGATGTTGTTGCTACTTCATATTTCATATCTTGGGGGTTTTCCAATAAAGATAATCAAGAATTTTTTGAATTCTTTATTCGAAGGAAAAGTTGTAGCCAAGCTTTCATTCAGCCCAATTCCTTTAATATAGAAAATGAGGCACGGTGGCCTCACTGGAGATAACCAAATGGACTGTGCGATTTCTTTTTTCTATTTCTTATGCTTGATGAGGATTAGATCTAATTTCCATAAATTTCTAGGATTCGCTCTGCCTAGAGATGCTGCAGGCGCAGGATTGTTCCCAGTTCCTGATTCCAAGTCAAGTTGAATGAACGAATGAAGGGTTTGGAATTCTGCAGAGTCGAGAGATGATGCATTACAGGAGAGAAGGAATTTGTTGGAGGTATGACATCCCAATACAAGTTCAATGATGATGCTATTCATCGAACTTTAGGGGAGCGTTTTCTCGTTTCTTTGATGGTCAAACTGTCTTTTCATCTGTATTTCCTAAGGTTCAGCCAGGTGCTCTTCATTTTACATATAAAGTCCCAAAATAAATAGTCATTGTAGCAGATGGCAATGAAAAAGGAAAATTGGTAAAAGATGAGAATATCTTTGCCATGTTTCAATCTAGTAGGCCAGAATCTCCAAGACACAACACTTTCTCACCAAGTAAAACAAATTTGGACTGTCACGAATTTCACCATTTAAAGGCTACGAGGCCATCTTCTGAAATAGGATCAACTTTCCAGAGGTTTCTTATATCATCTCATGAAAGAGAAGATGAATTAGATTGCAATGACCATGTGAAGTTGAAAATATATGCAGCGGTGGATGCACTCCACTGGGTGGACATATTTGGTGATGGTTGGAAAATTGAATGTACATTGGACAAAAGAAGGTAGAAGACTAGATAGTGGTTTCTTCTCAGAGTTTAGTTCATAGAAGGGTTTCTAGTTCAGAAGACAATATGTCACTTCAAGTGCTTCTGCATTGGCAATCAAGGGGGCAAGAGATAAAGAGATGTTTGTAGCACAACCATATAGAGAGGATATGTTTCCAGTTTGGGCATCAACTCAGTGTAGACATGTAGATGCAAAGGTAATAGAAGAACTATGATGTGACCTAGAACTTAACTGCCAAAAGAAGAAGCACTTTCAACAACTTTGCCAGGAAACGTCTATCACTTGATACACATTTGCTACCCATGGGATTTCCAGAAATCAGACAGCAACACTATCAGCCAATTCACTACATTGCTGACAAGTGACTTACCAAAATCAAAGATCAAGAACATAAATTTCCCAACAATGGTATGGGCTGCAACATCATTAATGCAAACAATAAATTTTATTTTATCATGAAAGGTTTCCTTCTTTAACAAAACAAAAGTTTCACCAGCGCAGAAGGAAGAATTATAAACAATTAGCTGATGAAAAGCAGAGCTTTCACCAGCTAACTAGAAAATCTTAAGGCGAAATAACTGTTGAAACCTGAGATGTCCAGAGAAATAATTTTGCCCAGATTGAAGTTTTACTAATCCGAATCTCTTGAAAACTCTTTTAATGGGTATATGTTGAACTATAGTTTCAAATTTAAGATCCATTTTTGATGTAAAAGGGTTAGAAAAGCTATTCAAGTTGGTTTTGACACCTAATTTGGAGGCAACAAATCAGGGTTTTTTCCAAAATTAGCAAATTCGAATTCCATCTTTCTTAAGAGTCATCAAACAACCTTGGAAGGCTTATCTGCACTACACAGGGATTCTGCATCATCTGAAGACCATGAAATGTGGAATTGACCTCATTTTGAGGATCATTCCTTATCTTTTGAAAATCAGTTTCTATATTTAGCATATCTAATCTATTCTTTTAGGATCTGAAAAATGTATTGTAGAGCTATAAAGTTGAATATATGTGAGGAACTAAGGGGTTCAATCTTGGATACATTTTGCTACTATTATAGACTCTTATTTGATAATAGAATCACAGTCTTCTTTTGTCTTCAATATCAGAATTGCTCATGCATCTTATCTTTCTTTACTTTACTTCAGTTTGTCTTAGCTTCCAAAGACTGTCATCTCTTTATTGAGCTCATAAACTTGAATTGAAGGACTTATTTCTATATTGTATTGACCCTACACTTATTTGTATTTGGTTATCAAGATTAGTATTCTTGATCCCTTGTTTAAACTAGTTTGATTATTGATTTCTAAAAGGACTATCTTATTCAAATGTATGATGAGTTGTCCATTTCATTAGTCATTGAGTTATCCCATTGTTCCAAGCATACAAAATTTACCATATTCTTGAGTTACCAAGCATCTTTGGCCTACAACCCCAAAGAGTTTCTTGGAGTGATAACAAATTGGCGCCGTTGTCGGGGAGAGGAGATTGAAGCTCAGCTTCCTTGGGAGACGACATAGATCCAGCTTTGATTATAGATGAAGCCTAGACATTATACTGGTTGTAATCATATATATGGTGACTCCATGAAGGACGGATTCAGTGGCGACTCCGTTAATCAGAAAAGTTTTGGCGACTCCCCGATTAAAGACTCCACTGGGGAGGATCCGGTTGATAGAAGATGAAGAGGTTAAATTTCAATTCCAGGTATCATTTCATTAGTTTTCTTCATGAACTATTGTATTTCTTTATAACCTCTTTCATGCTTTTTCCTTTGCATGTAAAGAGAATCATTTTCTGTTTTGTATATTTAGAAAATCATCATTCTTTATGTATATATCCAGCCTTAAAAAAAGAAAACTTGCATCCTGCTTGTAATACAGAAGTAGATTGAATAGCTTTACCTCACCATGTTCATAAAGATGAGTTCTGCATTCCATTCTCTCTTCAATCCCATAACCTTTCTGATTTTGTGGACGTTGAAATTGATTCCAAACCCTCTCATATTTCAACACCTTTTCACATTAATGGTAAACTTTCTGATCAACCTATTAAGTTTCATGATCAGACCACTACCTTTCAAATTAAAATAAGGAAGAAGATGTTCAGGCCTTTGAGGCTCCCCTATTCCCTTCATCCTTACCCCCTTGATTTTTTTGAATATCTTCCCTGGTTTTTTGGAGAGAACCAAGTTTCAGCTGAGAGGCACTTGGAATCCTTTGAGGATTTTATTGATCGGTTCAAGATTATTCATGAAGACGTGATCATGATATTTTTCTCTAAGTTGTTGATCAAAGATGGTCCAATATGGTTTAAAGGTCTAAGAGTTGACTCCATTGGCTCTTGGATCGAATTCTCTAATGATTTTTCCAAGCATTGGGGTAAGAACAAATCATTGGATTCATACCCCACTGACTTTTATGCTTTGAAGAGAGAGCAGGATGAAGCTTTACCTATCTTCAACAGAAGGTTCTACATGATATATTATGACATACCTTTGGATATCTGGTCCACGGAGATTGCTGCCATGGTATACTATGTTATGGCTCAATATTCAGAGCTTGTAGCTTTCCTGCTGGAAATGAAATCTTCATTGTTAATGAGTTTGTTTGAATATTATCAAGAGGTGGAGGAGAACATGTGTGCTTCCAGGAGGACCCAAGAGCAGGATGACTTTGAAAATCCACATCTACTTGAGCCAACAGAATGGCAGTATGGCTCAGATTTTGAGCATCAATGTTATGAGTGTGAAACAAAATTGGAACAACAACAAGCATGCGAGTTTGTTTTAAAGTCAGATCTAAATTCTTTAATATTGGTAGAGAATTCTAGAGACACGTACGAATTTGAATTTTATGATCAGTTTACAAACCAAATTGAGCCTATTATAACTAATGATTACATAGGCAATTATATTTTCTTAGCTGATCCAAATCCATATCATGTAAACCCTGTTATGTTATCCTCTTGTGATCATTATTCTGAAGAAGAAGATTTAAATATTTATGAAGATGAGCAATTGTCCTTTGGTCAAAAGCCAATAGAACTCAACGAAGACAGTATTCGGTTTACAGATTGGCATATGGAAGGAAGTTACAATGATCATGAGGAACAGGATTTGCATAAATGATCTTATCTTCATAAGGAATATCAAGAGGAATATCTTCCTTTTGAACCCTTTGTTTCAGATTCTGATATAAAGGTTGTTGATGAGGAAGAAGGCAGTGATATAGAAGATCAAGAACATATTACTTCTTCTCTCTCAGGATTTTTTGACTGTAATAGGCCAGCACATCATAATGAGAAATTCAAATCACAGGAAAATGATGAAAGAGATCACAAAATTTTAGATCATCAGTTGATCATACTTTTTTTTGCAACAAATACTGAGCAATCCATATTCAACACTAAGATCAGTGAAAATAGCCAGCAGTACCAACAACAACAACAACTTTTCAGTTCTCAGTTGGACCAAAAGCAAGGAGAGGTATTTCATTATGTCTTTCATGACCCTATTGCTGATTTTCTGGAATCCATGAACTGTATGAATGTTAAAATATTATTGATAGATGAAATCTGGTCTTATTATCTGTTCAAAACACATTTTTATTTGATATGGCTTCCATTATTTTTCGGGTCAAGATCTAGCATGATGTCAGTAAATTAGTTCCTTATATGGCTTCATTGGAAACATGAATTCACCTGATAAGAGGCGGTATGGTTGGTTAGTGTAGGAGTAGGTAGAAGAATAAGCTCATCATATGAGCAGCTAGATCTTTTTCAGTTGTTGAGTTCATGAATAAGAAGGTAGGCTACAAACAAGCTATAGGCAGGCTACAGTTTTGCAGAGGAACAGTGGGACAAGCCAGATGACTCCATAGCCCAATGGACTAAACACAATACAAATGGTGAATGATTGTTGAGCAGGTGGCATAATTTTCAGGTTAAATGGACAGGCACGGGTCTGCTTAGTCTCGGAACCTCACTGAGAGGATTCCATCCTTGAGTAGGAGCCAGTTATTATCTCCCAAACTAGCACAGTCAAAATTGTCATTTTAGGTGATAGGGAGAAGTCCAAAAATTTATTTCTAAATTTTTTCAAGCTTGTTAAACAGTCTATTTTTTGTAAATAAACTTGGGACAAACATGGGATTTGGTTTTATCAAGAAAAAGAGAGAATCTCAGGTTTCGGTGGTTTTGGTCCTGAAAAGTGCTCATTAACCACTGAAAGCCTTTTCTTTCAGTAGTTAAAAGGGAAAAACAAAAGCCGAGTTAACCATCGAAAAGGTTTCTACGTGGAAAAAGAAAAGCACGTGCTTTCGCACATTTCGGCTGTCAGTTGGTGCAATCATCAAATGGTAACCACCGAAAATTGATGGAATTGGTGAGGTAAGATGCTATCATCACACCTGATTGGGGTTTTGATGCTCTGTAGTCCTTCGAAACCACCACTTGTCATTTCACATGAAGGTGCGGGCTCAAGCCAAGCCTCGCGTGTTTTAAGCTAATCTTAAAGTTTTTCAAAGCAAATAAATAGACATACACATGTCTAATTCTCTTTCTAAGCCACAGAGCAGTTACAAGTCTACATATTGTGTGCGTTCAACTCAATGCCATAATTCAATCACAAGTCAACATACAAGTCGACATACAATCCACATGTCAAGGCTAAATACAAGCACTGAACAACTCAAGTCATGGTAAGGAGTCATAGGAGGAAAATGCATGTATTTAAATACAAATCTCACAAGTGTCGATTGAGTGAAGCAATCCATCTGTTAGGTCAAGTCACATGTTTATATGTCAAAGCCATATGCACCGAGCAGATAAAGGAGATATTTAAGTGTTTGTAGATATCAAAAGGTGTATCTTTGATGGCAGACCAGTGCCAAGTCACAAGAAGAATACATGAACAGGTTTCTCTAACAAAGGAATCGCCTTTTTCTGGGATCCAGGAGATGGATACGACCAGTATTGTTGGATGGACCGAGAATCATCTCCACAACTTAAAGATTATCAAATATATTGAAGCAAAGAACCCAAACAAAGATACAAACAATTCATAGAGACTAACTGGAAATGAGAGGACATTTGTCAAGTTCATATTAATCATGTTGTTGCTACTTCATGTTTCATATCTTGGGGGTTTTCCAATAAAGATAATCAAGAATTTGTTGAATTCTTTATTAGAATGAAAAGCAGTAGCCAAGCTTTCGTTCAGCCTAATTCCTTTAATACAATTAAATGAGGCACTGTGGCCTTACTGAAAATAACCCAATGGACTGTGTGATTTCTTTTTTCTATTTCTTATGCTTGATGAGGATTAGATCTAATTTCCATAAATTTCTAGGATTCGCTCTGCCTAGAGATGCTGCAGGCGCAGGATTGTTCCCAGTTCCTGATGCCAAGTCAAGATGAATGAATGAACGAAGGGTTTGGAATTCTACAAAGTCGAGAGATGATGCATTACAAGAGATAAGGAATTTGTTGGAGGTATGACATCCCAATACAGATTCAATGATGATGCTATTCAGCGAACTTCATGGGAGCATTTTCTCATTTCTCTAATTGTCAAACTCTCTTTTCATTTGTATTTCCTAAGGTTCAGCTAGGTGCTCTTCATTTTACATCTAAAGACCCAAAAGAAATAGTCAGTGTAGAAGATGGCAATGAAAAAGGAAATTTGGTAAAAGATGAGAAGATCTCTGCCATGTTTCAATCTAGTAGGCTAGAATCTCCAAGACACAACACTTTCTCACCAAGTAAAACAAATTCGAACTGTCATGAATTTCACCATTTATAGCCTAGGAGGCCATTTGCTAAAACAGGATCATTTTTTCAAAGGTGTCTTATATCATTTCATGAAAGAGAAGTTGAATTAGATTGCAATGACCATGTGAAGTTGAAAATATTTGCAGCGGTGGATGCACTCCACTGGGTGGACATATTTGGTGACGGTTGGAAAACTGAATGTACATTGGACAAAAGAAGGTAGAAGACTAGACAGTGGTTGCTTCTCAGACTTTAGTTCATAGAAGGGTTGCTAGTTCAGAATACAATATTTCACTTCAAGTGCTTCTGCATTGCCAATCATGGGGGAAATAGCTAAAGAGATGTCTGCAACAAAACCACATAGAAAGGACATATTTCCAGTTTGGTTATCAAATTAGCATGCACATGTAGATGCAAAGGTAATAGAAGAACTAGGATGTGACCTAGAACTTAACTGCCAAAAGAAGAAGCACTTTCAACAACTTTGCCAGGAAACCTCTATCCCTTGATACACATTTGCTACCCATGGGATTTCCAGAAATCAGATAGCAGCACTATCAGCCAACTCACTGCTTTGCTGACAAGTGACTTACCAGAATCAAAGATCAAGAACACAAATTTCCCAATGATGGTATGGGCTGCAACATCGTTAATGCAAACAATAAATTTGATTTGATCATGAAAGGTTTCCTTCTTGACCAAAACAAAACTTTCACCAGCGCAGGAGGCAGAATTATAAAGAATTAGCTGATGAAAAGTAGAGCTTTCACTAGCTAACTAGCAAATCTTAAGGCGAAATAGCTGGTGACACCTAAGATGGCCAAAGAAAGAGTAATTTTGCCCAGATCGAAGTTTTACTAATCCAAATCTCTTGAAAACTCTTTTAATGGATAGATGTTGAATTATAGAGTCAGATCTAATATCCATTTTTGATGTAAAAGGGTTAGAAAAGGTATTCAAGTTGGTTTTGATGCCTATTTTGGAGGCAACAAATCAAGCTTTTTTCCAAAATTAGCAAATTCGAATTTCATCTTTCTTAAGAGTCATCAAACAACCTTGGAAGGCTTATTTGCACTGTACATGGATTCTACATCATCTGAAGACCATGAAATGTGGAGTTGACCTCATTTTGAGGATCATTCCTTATCTTTTGTAAATCAGTTTTGACTTTCTATCTTTAGCATATCTGATCCATTCTTTTAGGATCTGAAAACTGTATAGTAGAGCTATAAAGATGAATATATGGGAGGAACTAAGGAGTTCAATCTTGGATTCATTTTTCTATTGTTATAGACTCTTATTTGATAATAGAATCATAGTCTTCTTTTGTCTTCAATATCAGAATTGCTCATGCATCTTATCTTTCTGTACTTTACTTTAGTTTGTCTTAGCTTCTAAAGACTGCCATCTCTTTATTAAGCTCATAAACTTGAATTGAAGGACTTATTTCTATCTTGTATTGACCCTACACCTATTTGTATTTGGTTATCAAGATTATTATTCTTCATCCCCTATTTAAACTATCTTGTCTGATTATTGATTTCTAAAAGCACTATCTTATTCGAATGTATGATGAATTGTCCATTTCATTAGTCATTGAGTTATCCCATTGTTCCAAGCATACAAAATTTACCATTTTCTTGGGTTACCAAGCATCTTTGGTCTAAAACCCCAAAGAGTTTCTTGGAGTGATAACACTTAGCACAAATCATGGAGCTCTTTTTACACTAGAATGAATGACCAATCTCTCTTATGCTTATCACTTTTGAGATGTCTTCCACTTTTATGAGACTTTCCTCACACTTGCAAATCCCTTCACTTTAAAGTAGACTCAATTTCCATCCATCAACTTTGATTTCTTTGGTGCCTTGTTTGCTGACCCTTCATGTCTAACAAGTGCACCCAACTATACATAGTGTGTCCAACTCCAATTGCTAAGGGACATTTAGCCCCTTAAGTTTGCACATTCATCTCATGCACCCAAGGTGTCCCAACTTATATAAAAGAAACATGGAACAACTCACCACTCTATCCATTAATCTAGTAGGAAACATCTAACATCACAACCTTATACAACAACCCTTTGTGCCCACCTACATAGTCCACCTACTACCATCCATATCTAGAGGCCTCACATAAACCCTTTTTGTTGCTCAGTTTAATAAACATTGATTATTTCATTAACACCATTTCAAATTCTAAAAAAGATTATACAACATTGCAATTACTTACTTAAAGGGAGTAAAAGTAGCAAATTTAGGCTAATGGGTTTAGTTATTGTGAGGTGCATAGATTAGGAGTAAAAAAAGGCATGTTGCTTGATCAAAGTCGACCTTGTTAAGTGATTCTTCGCTTTAAATAAGTATAGCCTTTAGTGGCATAGGTTAAATTATTTTTTATTATGACCTATGTATTGATGTAGTGATCGACCTCATAGATTCTAATCTACCTTTTCATCGAAGAGTAAGTCTTGAGTTTTTCTTTCAATAGTGCTTTTTCCTCACAATTTTCGAAATGTTTCCGACTATAATTATTCTGTTGTTTTATAGTACAATTAACTTGTATTGCGTTTTAATGGCGTTAATGGTGTTTGAGTTTAGTTATGGTCCTATGTTTAAGCATTAGTTTGTTATTACTTTATGTTCTAAGTATTATTATATATTTTTTATCATAGCTTTAATATGTGGTATGAAATGGTTAAGGTTAGTCTGGTTTACGTAATTGGAAAATGATTTTTTGTTATTTTATTTTGTAAATTGAGTTCACTTTTATGAGAGATTTACTTGTTCATAAATATCTTATCATGTCCATTTATAAAGTTGATAAATGTCTTATTATGTCTATTTCTATTTATAAAGGGGATTTTAAAATTGTAAAAAATAAATTTAATATATTGTTTAATATATTTTTTCATATTAAGGAGGGATAGGTATTTTTTAATTGAAGTAGGGATATGTTTATTTGGGGGAGTTGTTATAAGCATTGATCATGATTTTTTGGGTAGGAAAATCGATGTCTACACATAGGAAGAACATAGGAGTTACACTAAACAAATGATTAGATATAGTCAAGAAATTGATTTGGGATAAATATGTCATATCTACATGAAAATTAGTCTTTGATAGATCAATCAAATATAGCATCATTATGCTTGAGGAGATTTGAAAGCGATTGCACTAAGTTCAAGAATTTATTGATGGTGTAGAGCTACCAAAACCATGGCTAAGAGGGTTTGATCTATTACAAGGTTTCAATTCCTCTATAGTAGAATTTGTTTTTGCACCATTTGTTGCTACTACTTCACCTTTAAGGAATGGTAACTCCATCATTATTTCCATCCAAATACATGCCAAATGAAGGAATTCTCTCTGAAAAATTAATCAACGAAGGACCATGTCTTAGTTGATTGGAAAAGGGACCGATGTTTGCACCCAAAGTTTTGGGGTAAATATTGTGCATGTGCATAAGAACAATTGTGCGTGCACTCCAATTTTGCACACACAACAGTAGTTGTGCAATGGATGAAATAAGGCATGCACACTAGTAAGAAATCTATAATGCATTACAAGAATCAAGAAGATATTGCATCCACACTGAATCGATAAGAAGATCTTCATGGATCTTCCTGTAATGATTAACTCAGGCATCATGAGATATCGTGCAACAATTAAGGAATGGGATGGAAAGTTAGTTAATACTACCACGAATCCAAAGAGGCTACGTGGGTTGAATGCGAGTGGCAAAAGCATGTGGAAATGGAAGTCAACAGAGTGAGTGGAACAGAGGTGAAAGTGACAAAGAGCTAGAGTAGAGAAGGAAGGAAAAAGGAGTAGTGAAGACAAAGAAAAGAGTTCAGAGTTCAGAGTGTCTGAGGTCTAGAAAAGAGCAGAGAAAGAATAAGTTTGTCTTATTTTTGCATGAGTTACGGTGTGAGTCTGAAGAGTAGTTTTGTATGTGGTTGGAATAGTTTTTGTAAGGAGTCTATAATAGAGACAACTTAGGAGTATTTGCAAAGTCTGATAGAAAGCGCATGGCACCTTGTAATGCATGATTGATAAAATTTCTGAGAGTATACGGTGTTATTCATGATGAATTTTGAGTCTATTGGTCCATGTATGCCACTATTAGAATGGAAATAATATAAATTTTTATTATTCTTATCATTTAATGTGTTGATTACAAGTTCAATGGATAAATATGGTAATGTTGCATAATGTTAATATCATAATGAACTGTAAGGAATTGTGTGAATGTCAACTCGATCAGTTTCCTGGTGTATTTTAACCCTTCATCTCTAACACAAGACCAGATGGTATTTGTGATTCTCATGGTGTCTCAGGTGAGACCTTCTTTAGTCATAGACTAAGGATTGATACGTCGACGCCTTGGGGTTTTGTTGCTCAACTTTGGACAAACCTTGGGTCATCAACGCCCCTACGTAAGGAAGGATGTGGGAAAGCAAGCCAACAACTCGGATTAGTAATTTATCAGTAGCAAGAGGTGTAGATTTCCCTTGTTCACACTCTTATATTTGTAGTATCATTGCCTATTTTCTAGGTTCATTGTTGCATGACACATATGGAAGAAAATATTTTTGGTGTTGTTGTAGTATGTAATTTTCTTGGCTATATGGGCATGGACCCTCTTTTGTCCATTTTAAGGGATTTTTCTTCAACATGTAATAAAATATCAACTCTACACTAAATACTAAGTTATAGAGTCCAATTGACTCTTTTCAAATCAAAATCTAGGTATGTGACAAACATATATATTTAAAATTTAGGATTAACTAACATTTGCTATGTTTTAAAAGTAGACATTAAAAATTTATGCACCAACTAAGATCATGATATTTTAACTTTATTCTATTGCATTTCTTGTATTGTAATACTAACCCATAGGATCCATATGCCCCTCTTACAAAATAATATCTTTTTTTTTTGTTTCGGAAAAATGATTCTTATGTTAATATATGAGAAAACATAATACAATAATAGAGTATATTAATCCCTATACAAAGCCCCATGTTAAGTATAAAACCCCTTATTAATCCCTAGATATTGAATTATTACAATTATAGTGTTATATTTGTATGTAGGCTATAACCTGTCATTGTACCCTTTCATTACAATTGTATCATTTGTCTCATATATATATATATATATATATATATATATATATATATATATATATATATATATATATATATGAGACAAATGATACAACTGTAATGAAAGGGTACATGGAGACCTAGTCTTAGGATCATGTCATCTCATTTTGTACATTGAATATATTGTAAAAGGAGCTTTCCCCCTTAAAGTGGATTGTTATTCATTTAATTTTTATCATTCTCAAGGCATTGTATCATAACATTTGGTATCAAATCATCAATCCTAGGGTATTGTTGCTTTAAGCAAGTCATCTCGGATTTTTTTTGTATATATTTTTGTATGGGATGCTTCAGACATCAACATTTTGAGGTTACTCAGGAGACATATCAAAGTAATTTTGGTAAAAAATTTAGGTTTTGGGTCATTATACTTTTAGAGATATAGCCTATAGAAGATAGGGTTTTTGACTCATCTTGAATTCAGTTTTAAACAATTCATCTTTGGATTTTCGTTATAATGTTTTCTCTGGGTGGTTTCATATAGTGAAATTTTGTGAAGATAGAGGAGAAATGTTATAGTATAGGTAGTCAAAATTTCAGGTTATGGTTCACTATAATTTTGGAGATATAGTTCATGGAAGACAAGGTTTGTGAGAAATCTTGAAATCAATTATCTTGGCATTTTCATTGTAATTGTTTTTCAATGAAGTTTCAGACTTTAAAATTTTTAGAATCCTGATTAAACACTGTGAAGTAAATGTGGAAGATTTTTCATATTTTCACTCATTATATTTTTTGATATATTTCTTGTGGAATTTAGGCTTTTTGCACAAGTTATTTTCTAGTGATTTTAAGAGCCTTTTACGTGGTTACCAAACTCATTTATTAAAAAAATTTAGAGACATTTTTCTATGGCTCCAAAGAAAGATCCAAAAATTACTTCACCAATCAAATCTCCAAAAATCTCATCCATGACTCATGAAGAAAATGAGGAGATACAAAACCAAGTATCCAAATTGAACAGTCAAATCAACAAATTGAATGATAGGTCGCTGAAAAATGTTGATTTAATGAATAGTCAAAGACAAATGGGAAGAAAAATGGATGAAAATAAGAAATGAATGGAATGAAATATGCAACAATTGGAACAAAATGTGGGTAGAAAGTTGGAACATAAGATGGATGGAAAGTTGGAACATATGGAACATAATATTATAGAAGCCTTAAATGAGAGGCTCCATAAAATTGATTAGGTGTCTAAAGGGACTCATGAAAATAAAGGTAGTATTCATGTTGAACAAATTTCAAATAATAAGAATTTTCCAAGGGGATTCAACTCCGATAGTGGAGTTACTTATGGATGGTTTCCAAAAGGAGTGAACCTTCCCAAGGTTGAATTAAGTAAGTTTAATGGAATGAAGGTATTTACCTGGGTGAACCAAATAGAGCAATATTTTGAACTGCATAATATTATGGATGATGAGCAAAGGATTCACCTAGTGACTTTGAACTTTGGGATAAAACCATATCAATGGTATCAATGTGTAGTTAAAAAGAATCCTCCTTCTTATCATTATAATTGAGTTTTATTTACAAGAGACTTATAAGAAAAAGATCGGAAAGGTTGGGAACATGACTACTTCAGTCAATTGAAAAAAATCAAGCACTTAGGTAATATTGAAGATTATAAGTCAGAATTTTAGGTATTGGCCACAAGGGTGGGTGATTAAGTGATGAAGATTTCTTGGAAGCTTACATGGGTGGATTAAAATAAGACATTAAACAGGAGATTTTCCTCAAACATCTTGAGAATATTATGCAAGCTATGCAATTTACTCACCATATTCAAGCCAAGAGTAAAGCTACACGCAAGTATAACATTAGAGAATACATAGGAAACACATATCGTTTTTGGGTTCATAAGACAAACGTACCTCGACCAACAATGTTCACACCTCAACAAATGGATGAAAGAAGAGAAAATGGACTATGTTTCAATTGTGACAACAAGTACCGTAAGGGACATACATACGATGACAATAAATTATTCTACATAAACTATGAAGAAGAAGAATATCAAGAATTGGAACCATCATAAGATCTACATCCACACACCCTCAAGATACATGGATACACAAAAAAGAAAAGGGTAACAATGTTGATTGATTCTAGTAGTACCCATAATTTCATCAATTACAAATTAGCAAAAGATCTCAATTTCATTGTATTTCCAACACAAGATTTTCAAGTCATGATTGTAGATAGAAGTACCATAAATTGTCTTGGAAAGTGCCATAGTATTAATCTCAGTATGGGGGACCTTTTTTGGGATTGTCCTATGATTTCCATCCAAATGGGTGGTGTTGATGTTGTATTAGGTGTCCAATGGTTACAATCATTGGGAACAATGGCCCTTAATTTTCAATATATTTTCATGAAATGTTCCTCAAAAGGAAAGGAAATTGATCTTAGCGATATCCAATGGAAATTCTCTAAGGTGATAAGCTCCAATAGCATGACAAAATTACTCAAAAAGGCACACCATGGTGTAATTGCACAATTGTGCTCACTAGATGTTCAAACATATATATCCTCTACTCCAATGGATCTCCAAATAGTTATAAAAAATGATTCCAAGGTATTTGGAGAGATTCCTAAGGGTCTTCCACCTAATCAAGATCATGACCATGCTATTAATTTGTAGCCAATAAGTGTACCACCTAAAATCAGGCTTTATAGGCATCCATATACACAAACGAGTGAGATTGAGCATATGATCCAAGAAATATTAGAGGTGAGCATCATTCAACCTAGACAAATCTCTTTCTATCCACTAGTAGTGATGGTTACAAATAAGGATGGTTCATGGCTCATGTGTCCAAATTATAGACAACTCAACAAAATGAACATTAAATATAAGATTCCTATTCCTATCATTGATGAATTATTAGATGAATTGTATGGAGAAATGTTCTTTACTAAGTTGGATCTTTGTATGGGATATTATCAAATCAGGATGAGGTAGGAAGACATTCCCAAAATAGTCTTTAGAAAACATGGATATCATTATGAGTTTTTGGTTATTCCATTTGGAATTACTAATGCACCTTCAAAATTTCAAAGATTGATGAATCCTATTTTAAACCCTTCCTTAGAAAATTCATGTTAGTATTTTTTGATGGCATATTAATCTACAAAAAATATTAGGAAGAGCATGTACAACATGTTGACAGAGTATTACAACTTTTATAAGAGAAACAACTTTATGCAAATCCTTGCAAGTGTGCCTTTGGGGTTCAAGAAGAAGAATATTTGGGTCATATTATATCTCATGAAGGTGTAAAATTGGACCCTAAAAAAATTAAATCTATGAGGGAATGCCTAGTTCCCAAAACCTTGAAGAAAATTAGAGGATTCTTAGGATTGAGAGGTTATTATCACAATTTTTTCAAGAACTATGGTCAAATAGCGATCCGCCTATAAAAACAATATTAAATAAGGAAACATTTTACTAGACTCAAGAAGAAACCAGCTAACGGGTAATAAAATATTGCTTTGTGCTGGTGAAAGCCCTGACTGCGCCCAAAACGAGTTTTCACCTTCAAAATTGTGATTCCATCAAAACTCAGTGTGTCTCTGATTTCTCACCTTGCATATTAACAACGACTTGAGCAAGTACCTTCAGATCTGGTTGGGATTTTTGCTTTTGTTTTTGTTTCAATCTTCTGATCTGCCTTTTAAGGCATTTGGCAAGCCACCATAAACTATTGTACTCTTTGGTGAGTTTTTGCTTTATTTTCTTATCTTTAACACTTTCCCGATCCAGTCTCTCAAACGAAGCGTTGGTTTTTGCGAAGTTATCAGACAACTTCTTATACCTTTCTTTGATTACCCATTCCAAACCTCTTGCTGAGCGATTACCTCTTTCAGATGCTTGATTTTCTGAGATTTCTTTGACTTAGATCTTTTTGATGTTTCTCCTTCCTCTGTATGAGTGAAGGTCTCATAGTTTTGTGCAAATTCAGTTGATTGATCAGGACTCTTGGTGACAGGGCATTGATCTTGTTGCTCTGATTCTGAGTCTGTATAGGGGAAGTTGAATATATTGGTTCTCTTTTCTGTAGGCTTCTCTGTGGGCTGTTCTATAGTGGTTTCAAAGTTTAACCTTTTCTTTGACCTGTGGGACTTCACTCCAGAGATTCTATCTTCTAGAGGTCCTGGCAGGGTCCTCCTCTTCCTTGAACTGCTTTGAGGAGTCAACTGTTTCTTTGAACCTTTCCCCTATTCATTTATAGGTTGAGTCTGTGTTTGAAAACCCTCCCAGAATAGAAAATGTTGTCAGCTCCTTCCCTGTTGTTTTAATTCCTCCAGAATGATCAATTTAATGAGGCGGAAGTGGCACAGAGTATTCTTCATGCTAAGGGGTTGAGCCCTGATTTTCTTGCATACCCTAGTTAAACTCTTATGTAAGAAAAAAGGAAAATTGAGGAGAGTCTTGCCTGTGAAATGGTCTAGGAGATTAAAATGATACATCATGAGTTTGTCATACCTACCCTCAGAGGTAATGTAGAGTTGGATGCCTTTAAACAACTCCTGCCACTCATCTTCTACATAGGAAACCGGCATGCCCTTCTTCCATGAGTTGTGCTTGAACTCTTCCTTTAAATAAGCTCTGAAATTCAAGTTTTTGGTGGCAGTGGTTTTGAACCAACTCTGGCCCGATATTGGTAGGTTGGTTTCTACAGCAATGGCAGCCTCATCTACTATGATTTCCAAGGACCCAACATGAGCCTTATTCCCATCAAAAGTTTTGGAAAAAGCCTCTGTTGTCAACTGGTGACAACCGTTTTGAAACCTCTCAACGAATTCAATACACCCTGCGTCTGAGAAATGTTTCTGGACTTCTGGATGTGTCTGTAGAAAAGATAGGCTATCCAACTCTTTTATGGGTAGAGAACCACTGCTTCTCCTCGCCATTTGCAGTTTGAAAGCCTCAACAATTCTGTATACCAATGCAAGAAATTGTTGTTCGGGTCGAGGTCTTGCGTTGTTTAAAGCACTCGACTCTGTTCTTTCCACATTAAAAACTTATCAAACATTCGTGAGCGATGCATGATCTGGAAGAAATGATCTGATTTGGTGTTGTTAGCTCGACAGTATAGCTTCTGTACATGCGCCACTGAATTTGAACTTGCCATCGCTGATGCCATGATTGTGGAGCATGAGTTTCTGAGCCGGATCCAAGATGTAATCCGACTGGGACGTGGAACTCAAGTTTAAATGATTACCCACTTTCACCAGCGTGTACTTTTTGATTGCATGGTGTGAGTTGATCACATCATGATTTGATTTTGAAACGTAGATAAACGCACATGATTCCCGCTTTCTTCAGCCAACGGCCCGTGGAAAACGCCCCTTAGTTGTTGAAACTTACCGCTTTCACCAGCTCACGATCCCGCAAGAAATGCTCCTTAGCTGTTGAAACTTACCACTTTCACCAACGCGCCACCCTGTGAGAATGATCCTTAGCTGTTGAAAGTCTTCACTTTCACCAGCGCACGACCCGCGAAAATGCTTCTTTGGATGTTTTGAAAATCAACACTTTCACCAGCGCACAGACCTATGAGAGATGCTCCTTATCTATTGAAAGTCGCCACTTTCACCAGCTAACACTCATATTTTAAACACACGTTAGCTATTGAAAGAAATTTATGAAAATTTTGAAAAGAGGACTTTTGTGGGTCATCTTATTTCTAAAACAAAATCAAAACCTAAGCCTTGAAGCTAGAAAAAATCAAAATCAATTTTAGAAAACTACTAATAGCCATGCTATCCACCGCAAAATGCGACCAAAGGGACGGGTTAATTTTGGGAGCTAACATTTGTCTCCAACTGGGATGGGAATCTCCCTGTGAGGTGACCAAGAACCTAGCTAGACTCAGTAGCCTTATTACAATTTAAAACAGAAATTTGAAAAATTTGCTAGTACCATTGGGCATGGAGTTATTGAAATGACAGAAATAAGGAACTGAAAAGAATATGTACAAGTAGAACAGGGATTCAAAGGAAGCCTTATGAAAAATAGATCTTCAGGAAGCACCCGTTGAAAGGGCCACCTGTTACTGCCTCCCCTGAAAGAGTTTGAAGAAAAAAGGTATTATTCTGTTGCACTTTTGTTATAACAAAAGGACCTATCTAGAGAGCCTCAAATTTTCCGTGTTTCCCCTTCTCCCGCCTTGATGCATCCCACTTTAAGACTAAATCCCCTATTTTAAAGACATTTGATTTGACTTTCTTGTCGAAAGTTTCTTTGATTCTCTCTTGATGCAATTCTGTTTTTTCCAAGAGCTGCTCTCTATCTTGCTATATTTCTACCAAATTATGAATTCTCCTGGTGAAATCACTTGGTTCAGAATCAGTTTCTTGTAAGAACTTTGCAACCGGTAATGCAAGTTGAACAGGAAATATGGCCTCAGTACCATATACCAACTTGAAAGGAGATGTACCGATTGATTTCTTACATGTAACCCTGTCAGCCCACAAGGAAAACTTCAGTTTGGAATACCAACCTCTGGCATTTTCTTCAAGCAGATTCTTTATGATTCTGACTAAACTCTTGTTGGATGACTCAGCTAAGCCATTTCCTTGTGGATAGTAGGTTTTGGAATGTACCAGCTGAATTCCCAATTCTTCACACAATTTCACCAAGTGTTTATCTTTGAATGAAACAGCATTATCAGTGACCAATCTCTTGGGACAGCCAAATCTGGAAAATATGTTTTCTTGCATAAAGTTTATGATGACAGTATGATTGGTGTTCGGAGTGGGAATAGCCTCAATCCACTTTGTAAAGTAATCGGTGGCAACCAGGATCCACCGGTTCTGACCACTAGAAGGTGGATGAATTTCACCTATGGAGACTAGGCCCCACTGCTAGAAAGGCCCTGTGACCACTATAGGTTTGAGGGGAAGAGACTTCAGTTGTTGTTTACCTTCAAATCTCTGACATTTGTCACATGTTTTCACAAACTCATACACATCTGAAAATAAGGGTGGCCAATAGTAACCAGATCTCAAGATTTTGTGTGTAGTGGTTTTCCAATAGTGATATCCCCCGCATTCACTATTATGAAATTCAATCATGACCTTAGCTGCCTCTTCTTGGTTTATGCACTTCAAACAATAAACCTATGGGATTTTTCCAGAACTACAAGTTGACATTGATGCAGAAATTTATAGCTTTGAGATTCAAAGCCCTTCTTTGGGTCTTTGTCAAATCTGATGGGACTGATAAAGTTTGCATAAAATGAATGATATGATTGTTGGGTATGTGTTATATTCTTTGCATGAGTAGTAGTGTTTGAGCGCCTGCGCCGGGCACGCATGGGGGGTTAGAGGGGGGCAGAGCCCCCCGCGCGGGGGTTCGGGGGCAGCGCCCCCAATTTTTTTTTTTTCGGGCCGACATATTTTTGCCGGGCCGACATATTTCCGGGATGACTTATTTCCAGGACGACATATTACCGGGACGACATATTTCTGGGACCACATGATATTAGGTGGTTTTTTCGGCACATGGTTTTTTTTTTGTTGATGGTTTTCTATTTTCGGTTAAGGAATTAGGGTTTTGGACTAATCCAGGTCGTTGGGTTAGGGTTTTGGATGCCGCTGGCTCCTATATGTATATTGTATTGTAAACAATGTAACACAATGTATGAATATAATATATGTTGGTTTTCCCGGTTAGGGTTTCTAGGTGAAAAATCTCTGTGTAATGTTTGTATTTGCCATTGTATCTTTTCTGTTCTTTTTTGAATATCAGTTTGTCGTAGATATTGTACAAGGTTACAATTTACATTTGGTATCAGAGCTTTATTGGCTTCAGGGGGATGCCTTTTTTGTCAAGGGTTTGGCTTGAGACTGTGATAAGCCTTGTTACAGTGGGAGATCTACGGTATTGTTTTTCAGGTGAAAAGAAATGGCAAGCAATTCGAAGATGGAGATCGAGAAGTTTAATGGGAAAATATTTGAGCTATGGAAGCTCAAGATGGAAGATATTTTTGTGGACAGAGATCAGTGGATCGCGGTAGATCTATGTACGACACCTACAGGAACTTCTACAGATGACTGGAAAAAGACGGATCGGAAGGAAAAGAGCACAATTTGACTGTGTCTCTCCGATTCAGTATTACTGAATGTGTCAGAGGCATCTACAGCCAAAGATTTATGGGAAAAGTTGGGGAAGTTGTATCAGTCTAAGTCCCTTGTAAATAAACTATTCATGAGAAAGAAGTTGTATAACTTGAGGATGAGAGATGGAGACTCGGTGGCAGAGCATTTGAACGCCTTCAATACTGGGGTAAGTCAGTTAGTATCTGTTGATATTAAAATTTTATATGAAGATAAATGTATCAGTTTGTTGTGTTCTTTACCAGACTCGTGGGATAGTCTAGTTGTGGCCATAGGTAGTAATACAACTTCTTTGAAGTTTGAAGAAGTGGTCTCATCCTTGTTGTTTGAGGATATGAGACGAAAGAATATCGAAGGACATAACACAGATGCATTATTTGCAAGAGGACGTTCCCAGGAAAGAAATAAATCTAATTTCTCAAGTGGGAGATCTAAGTCTAAAGGTAGATTTAAATCTCCTAGAAAGTTTGGAAGGGTATGTTGGAGGTGTGGAAAAGAAGGGCACTACAAGAAGCAGTGTAGATCCAAAGTTGAGAAAAAGAAGGGATCTGAAGAATCTTCTTCT
>JZKD02S1632393.1:141022-156994 GCA_000966675.3 Picea glauca | reverse complement strand
CCCCCCGCATGGGGGTTCAGGGACAACGCCCCCGATTTTTTTTTTTTTCGGGTCGACATATTTTTGCCGGGCCGACATATTTCCGGGACAACTTAATTCTAGGATGACATATTTCCGGGACCACATGATATTAGGTGGTTTTTTCGGCACATGTTTTTTTTTTTCCGATGGTTTTCTATTTTCGATTAAGGAATTAGGGTTTTGGACTAATCCAGGTCATTGGGTTAGGGTTTTGGATGCCGCTGGCTCCTATATGTATATTGTATTGTAAACAATGTAACACAATGTATGAATATAATATATGCTGGTTTTCCCGGTTTGGGTTTTCAGGTGAAAAATCTCTGTGTAATGTTTGTATTTTCCATTATATCTTTTCTGTTCTTTTCTGAATATCAGTTTGTAGTAGATATTGTACAAGGTTAGAATTTACAATGACTGTACCATTTGCAATCAGCTAAGTGAGCTGAGACTTTTTTTTTCTCGCCTTCTTTATCCTCTGATGACTGGACATTTTCTGCATTAATGCTCACCAGATTTATTTCGAGCAGCCTGCAATTTTCCTCTGCCAGAAGTTTGGCAAGGCCCTGACCCTTCACAAGTTTTGTTGGTTTGATTTCAACATTGAATTCAATCAATCTTGCTATCCACTTACTCCTTTTTCCATCTATGCCGGGTTGGACAAGCACATCTTTAACTGAACTGGAGGGAACGAAAGCTATTGCCTTTGACTAAAGAATGTAAAATCTGAAAGCTTTCAATGACTTGACAAGTGCATAAGCTTGTTTCTCCAACAATTCATACTTTACCTCTGCATCCCTCAAAACCTTACTGAAGAAGGCAACTGGCTGCTCCTGATCAGCAGCGTTTTTCTGCAAGAGTACTGCTACGATTGTATCACTGGAAGCAAATGAAAAAATGTAAAATACCTTGGAGAAATCTGGTCTGATCAAAACAGGGGCTGTGGTGATAGCTTCCTTGATGGCATTGAATGAATGTTTGGCTGCTTTAGTCCATTTTACCTCAGAGTCTTTTCTCATCATAGCAATGATATGCTTTGTGAGTTCAACAAAATTTACTATAAACCTTCTAACAAAGTTTATAGTCCAAGGAAAGACTGAATGTCCTTCTTTGATCTAGGAAGAGACAGATTTTTAATTGCTTCTACCCTCTTTGGGTCAATTTTAACCCCATCAGCTAAAACAATATGTCCAAGTAATTTCCCTTCCTTAAGTGCAAAATTTGATTTCTTTGGATTAAGAGAAATGCCATACCTTCGACATTTCAGGAATGTCCTTTTTAAGTGTTGCAAATGAAGTTCATGGATGCTTGAGAAAACAGTGATATCATCGAGATAAATCAGGACAAATTTATCTTTCTCTCCAATGAAAGCAATGTCCATTGCCCTTTGGAATGTTTCCCCTGCATTCATCAATCCAAAGGGAATCTTCTCATACATAAACATACCCCATGGAGTGGTAAACACAGTCTTTTCTTTGTCTTCCGGATGGACAACAATCTGATTGTATCCAGAAAACCCATCAATAAAAGACATCACCTTTGATCCTGACACTTTCTGCAAAATATGCTCCATTTTGGGCAGAGGGTAGTTGTCCTTCCTAGAGCACTTATTCAAATTTCTGAAGTCAACGTAGAGTCTGATCTCCCCATTCTTCTTCCTGACCGGTATGAGATTCACAATCCATTCTGAATACCTGAGGGGAATGATGATGCGGGCATCCAACAACTTTTTAATTTCCCTTTCCATTGTAGGCAACAACAAAGGGTTGAAAGATCTTAGCTTCTATCTGAATGGTTTGGTGTCTTTATTCAAGGGAATCTTATGTTGAATCACCTCTGTGTCAAAAGTCTTCAAGTCATCATACTGCCAAGCGAAGATGTCTGCAAACTCTTTTAGCAATTCTCCATAATCATCCCTCTGTTTTTCAGTCAAATGTGAGGCTAGGTTAACATATTTAGGATCTTTCTCGTTGGCCACATTATACTGCAAAAATTCTGAATCTTTTTCCCCGCTTTGCAATTTGACAACCACATCGTTGTTATCGAACAACCTTTCCAACGGGACCAAACCTTTAGGAAATCTATTGGTAGAAAACTGAACTATTTCATGTGCTGCGATTTTTCTTTTGAATTTTGGATCCTCAACTTCATGGTCATGTTCGTTCTCCTGATCAATCTACAAATCTGCAAACTCATCTATCACTGCAAGGAATCTAGTGAGTTCAACATCGTCTTCAAAAAATTTCCAAAATTTTATATTATCAGGGAGAGAGGGCCTATATTTAACTTGAATTTCGTAAGTTAACTTATGAGGCAGAGGGGGTATGAATGCACAAGCGGACACAACCAAAGAACCATCCAATTCATTCATTTCTCTAGGTACATATGTAATTTTAAAATCTACAAAATCATGAATTGCCTTCAACACCTCATCTCTGTAGGCCTTCAGCCTGACATGCTTTGCTTGAAAGGACTTATTCACTTGCTGGATGATCAAATCTGCATCTCCAAACACCTACAATTTTTTAATGTTTCTCTCTTTGGCTGCATTCAGCCCCAAAAGTAGTGTCTCATATTCAGCAATGTTATTAGTCACTTTAAAATCGAGTTTAAAGGACAAATGAGAAGTTTTCTTAGAAGGAGAAATGAATACCACTCCTGCTCCAGCTGACTCCTTAGTGCAAGCACCGTCAAAGAACATGGTCCAAAGGTCTTCTTTTGCTGTCTCTGTGGGCTGAACTGTGATATGATCTATGGGCTTTCTGAGCAACAATGTATCAGGCATTGAATCATCAATTTGCAAAATAAAAGATCCCATACCTATGTCAACCGAATAGATAGGATGATTGGATGGATTTTTCTAGTCACTGATCACATATGCCAACTGGGATTCCTTGTATAGCCTCCTGTTCACCCCTCTAAAAACAGGGATAGTAGCGTAGGAGAGATCCATTTGAAGAGTGCCACCTAATCTCTTCATCCATGATCTCGATAATAGGCATCCAAATTTAGGAGGTATGTTGGCCACTACTATATCCATCACCATAGTCTTCATAGATGTTTGGGTTAAGTTTATAGCCAAATCCTTAATCATCCCAAGACATTTGACTTTTCGAGAATCAAAAGAGAAAAGGTCATGATAATACTTGGTGATCTCTAGCCCAAGCTCATCCATGACTGCCTTCGACATCAAATTGTGCGAAGCACCGGAGTCCAACAAACAATTATGCAGTGTTTTCTCATGAATATTTAAAGAGATGTAAAAGGGAGGATAGCTTTCATCTCTGTCTTCCACCATTTGGCCCAGAGTAATGGTTGTCTTATCATCATAAATGTTGAGGATATTAGCAGAAAGGGATACAGATTGGGGATCTAGAGTTTTTAGGATATCCCTTTTGAACATCTCATTTTTCATCAGCTCAACTAGAGGAATAGGAATCTTAATTTTTTGTATTTCAGCCTCAAAATTAAAAGAATATGGAACCTTATCAGTAGCTTTATCAGAAACCTTTACCTGATTTGAAGGGGCTTCCTGGTTTCTTTGTTGTTCGATAGGAGGTTGACTTTCTTGAGTTTGATGTTTGACAAGGGCAGCAATCTTCTTGGGAGGAGCTGATGCTTTTGCCTTTGAAGGATTTGCTTGTTGATCCTCTGATGTTTGATCCTATTTCTTAACAGGGGAAGTAGTCTTTTCAGGAGAGGCTGGTGCATCTTGTTGACAAGCATTAGATTTGGATCAGAGGTTATATCTATTTTTATCTTTTGTTGTAAAAATGCCATCACCAAGAAGATCGTCTTCTATCTGTTCAGTCATCAATGATTCCTCATAGTCATGTTGTGTTAGATAAGATTTCCCTGTCTCTTCTCCAACACAATGAATGTCACCTTCTCCATCTTCTTGATCTTCACCATTGTCTTCGTCCATCACAACATTTTGAAGAGGGAACTTTATCCTCTGATCTTTAGTAGAATTCTTTTCTCTTTGTAGGATCTGAGTTGGATGATTATTTTTTCTGAAGTTATTTGGATTTTTATTTGGATTCCTGCATGTAGAGTCATAAGTACCTCTTCCCTTCACAGGCTGTTTATTTTCGATCTTGAGCTTAGATATCTCAGAGGTTAGAGACTCTAGCATCTTGGCCATTTTATCAAGTTTTGGATCAACATTTGATGAAGATGAGGCCTCATTCTTTGGTCTTCTCCTATCAGAATCTCCTTTCCACTTCTGAGAGGCCAGAATATTAGATTCCACCTCAAGGGAAACATATTGCATGAGATATAATGTTGGTGACCTCCTTTCTCTCAACAACAAACATAAATCTGAATCAAAAGCATCAGAATAGGTGATCTTGGCAAAAGCATCTGACGATTTTATCTCAGCTGGTATTTTGCCATACATCCGGTTAAACCTCTTAGTGAAGTCAGAGACTGACTCACTACTTTGTTTCCTCAAGTTGCCGAATTCTGTGATGTAGTAGACAAAATCTCTTTTGTCACCCGAATGTTTCATAAATGTCTCATCCAATTGCTCGATTCCGGCAATGGAACCAGCAGGTATTTCTTTGAACCATTTCCTAGCATGTCCATGTAGGCTTTGGACAAAGACTCATGTCCAAACATCTTCTTGTTCAATATTAAGGTTCTCTGAATAACTGTAAAAATCCTCAATATGTTCTTTAGCAGACACATCGCCTTCGCCTGTGAATTTAGGCATATATTTTTGATAGTCTCCCATTGGCATGGATGCTACTGGATTTGGCAATATGAGTGGTGCATACCTAGCAGCTAGGATCTGTTGCATCTTAGTCAAAGGAGGTGGTGCAGCCATGACTATCAGAGGCGGGGAAAATGATAGTTTCTTCTTCAAGTCTTCAACACTGGAGAAATGCGAAAGAGGTGAATCTTCTTATGGGAAAGAGGTCTGATAAGAGGCTCTATAAAAATTTGCAAGCTGCCAAGCTAAATTTTCTTCACCCTTAGCAGATAGCTCTTAGAGGAGATGTTCAACAACAAGGAGGCTAGTATAAATGTTCAAGTGATCTTCTTGTTGTTGAGAGTCGAAAGACTCAAGGGAAGAAGAACTGTGGCTTCTTTCTAAAGTCTTATGTGTTTTTTCAATCAAATTATAGTCTATCAATTTTTTATCACTAGGATTTTTCTGTTGATCAAAAAGAATTTTCTCTTCTACAATATTTACAGCTATTTTTTCATCAATGTTCTCTAAAAAGAACTCAATTTTTTCTGCAGTAGATTTTCCAGAACTGAGAAGAGGATTACCTTTTGTATCTGATCTTGAAGTTTGAACTTGAATGGTCTTTCCCTTTCTGAGAATTGATTCTGGATTGGACACTGGTGTGATCGGTGATTCTTGAGGATTTTCCCTAGTACTGATCCTCTTAGGAGCCAGGATGAACTTGTGGAGTCGCCAGATAGATGATTACAAGAAACTGAAACGTCTAATATTTGTCTGTCATCAAAGATCAACTCTGTGTCATATCCCAGGAAAGCAGAGCTCGAATTTCATCTCCCCGACAACGGCGCCAATTTGTTATCACTCCAAGAAACTCCTTAGGGTTGTAGACTAAGGATGCTTGGTAACTTAGAAATAATGGTTTTTTTTTGTTTGGGACAATGGGGTCTTTAATGATTTATGTAAGAAACAACTCATCACACACCTAAAGATACAGTGCTTTCAGGAAACAATAATCAGACCAAATAATTGAAAGAGAGGATGGAGAACACTATTCTTGATTGCAATACAAATGAATGTAGGGCTTAATACAAGACATAGAGAAATCCTTTAATTTCAAGTTTATGAGCTCAATAAAGAGATAACAGTATTTATGAACTAAAATAAACTGAGACAAAGTATAGAAAATGAAATATGGACAATTCTGATATTGCAAACGAAAGAAAACTGAACTTTATTTCTGCAGAAAGAGTCTATACAGTAGCATAAAATATCTCCCAGTTTGAACCCTTGTCTCATATCAAAAATAGGCATTTATAGCCTCTTACAATCGGTTTTACGGATCCTAAAAACATGGATCTTTATTTACTAAAAGAAATTCAAATCTAACTAAACAACTTGAAAATAAAGACTTAACAACAAAACTTAGCACTCTAATCGTCTTCAATCTCAAAAATTCGCCATTTGCATCCTTCATCTCCTGGAATCAGTGATGTGATGCAATGTGGCAAAACGTCGGTCTTGACAGTTGGGTTTCTCCAACGTTCAGGATCGATATTTGAGGAAGTTTGTTTTACATGTGGTTTCCAAAATTCCCTCAAATCTCTGATGTCAAATCCTTTGCAAGCAATTTTCATTCCCTTGATACTCTGGAACTCCTTCATAACCTGTGAGAAATGACCTGTTTTGTTCTTGGCTTCAAAAAATGATTTTCTAGCTTTCAACAGCTAACTCGTTTTATATTTCGCTGGTTAGCTAGTGAAAGCACTGCCTTTCACCAAATAACAGGTCATAAAATATCACTTTGCACTGGTGATAGCCCTGACCATGCCCAAAATGATTTTTCACCTTCAAAATTGTGATTCCATCAAAACTCAGTGTGTCTCTGATTTCTCACCTTTCATATTAACAACAACTTGAGCAAGTACCTTCAGATCTGGATGGGATTTTTTCTTTTGTTTTTGTTTCAATCTTCTTATCTACCTTTTAAGGCGTTTGGCAAGACACCATAAACTATTGTACTCTTTGGTGAGTTTTTGCTTTCTTTTCTTCTCTTTAACACTTTCCCGAGCCAGTCTCTCAAAGGCAGCATTGGTTTTTGCGAAGTTATCAGACAACTTCTTATACCTTTCTTTGATTACCCGTTCCAAAACCTCTTGCTGAGCGATTACCTCTATCAGATGCTTGATTTTCTGAGATTTCTTTGACTTAGATCTTTTTGATGTTTCTCCTTCCTCTGTATGAGTGAAGGTCTCATAGTTTTGTGCAAATTCAGTTGATTGATCAGGACTCTTGGTGACATGGAATTGATCTTGTTGCTCTGATTCTAAGTCTGTATAGGGAAAGTTTAATATATTGGTTCTCTTCTCTGTAGGCTGCTCTGTGGGATGTTCTGTAGTGGTTTCAAAGTTTAACCTTTTCTTTGACCAGTGGGACTTCACTCTAGAGATTCTATCTTGTGGAGGTCCTGGCAGGGTCCTCCTCTTCCTCGAACTTCTTTGAGGAGTCAACTGTTTCTTTGAACCTTTCCCCTGTTCATTTACAAGCTGAGTCTGTGTTTCAAAACCATCCCAGAATAGAAAATGCTGCCAGCTCCTTCCTTGCTATTTTAATTCCTCCAGAATGATCAATTTAATGAGGCCGAAGTGGCACAGAGTATTCTTCATGCTAAGGGGTTGAGCCCTGATTTTCTTGCAGACCTTAGTTAAACTCTTATGTAAGAAAAAAGGAAAATTGAGGAGAGTCTTGCCTGTGAAATGGTCCAGGAGATTAAAATTATACATCATGAGTTTGTCATACCTTCCCTCAGAGGTAATGTAGATTTGAATGCCTTTAAAAAAATCATGCCACTCCTCTTCTAGATAGGAAACTGACATGCCCTTCTTCCATGAGTTGTGCTTGAACTCTTCCTTTAAATAAGCTCTGAAATTCAAGTTTTTGGTGGCAGTGGTTTTGAACCAACTCTGGCCCGATCTTGGTAGGCTGGTTGCTGCAGCAATGGCAACTTCATCTACTATGATTTCCAAGGACCCAACACGAGCCTTATTCCCATCAAAAATTTTGGCAAAAGCCTCTGCTGTCGACTGGTGACAACCGTTCTGCAACCTCTCAACGAATTCAATACACCCTGCGTTTGAGAAATTTTTTTGGACTTCTAGATGTGTCTGTAGAAAAGATAGGCTATCCAACTCTTTTCTGAGTAGAGAACCACTACGTCTCCTCACCATTTGCATTTTGAAAGCCTCAACAATTTTGTATACCAACGCAGCAAACTGTTGTTCGGGCCGAGGTCTTGCGCTGTTGAAAGCACTCGACTCTGTTCTTTCCACATTAGAAACTTATCAAACATTCATGAGCGATGCGTGATATGGAAGAAATGATCTGATTTGGTGTTGTCAGCCCGACAATACAACTTCTGTACTTGCACCACTGAATTTGAATTTTCCATCCCTGATGCCATGATTGTGGAGCGTGAGTTTCTAAGCCGGATCCGAGATGTAATCCGACTGGGACGTGGAACTCGAGTTTAAATGATTACCCACTTTCACCAGCGCGTCCTTTTTGATTGCATGGCGTGAGTTGATCACATCATGATTTGATTTTGAAACATGGATAAATGCATGTGATTCTCGCTTTCTTCAGCCAATGGCCCATGGAAAACGCCCCTTAGCTGTTGAAACTTACCACTTTCACCAGTGCATGATCCCGCAAGAACTGCTCCTTAGCTGTTGAAAATTACCGCTTTCACCAACACGCCACCCCGATAGAATGATCCTTAGCTGTTGAAAGTCTTCACTTTCACCAGCGCACGACCCGCGACAATGCTTCCTTGGATGTTTTGAAAATCAACACTTTCACCAGCGCACAGACCTATGAGAGATTCTCCTTAGTTGTTGAAAGTCGCCACTTTCACCAGCTAACACTCATCTTTTAAACACACATTAGCTGTTGAAAGCAATTTATGAAAATTTTGAAAAGAGGACTTTTGTGGGTCATCTTATTTCTAAAACAAAATCAAAACCTAAGCCTTGCAGCTAGAAAAAATCAAAATCAATTTGAGAAAACTACCAATAGACATGCTATCCACCACGAAATGAGACCAAAGGGATGGGTTCATTTTGGGAGCTAACACTTAGGAATGCACACATTTTTCTGAGTAGAAGCATGCAGGTGCTTTAGAACATGTGCACATTCATATTCCTATATCCTTCAATCAGAGAAAATTTTAAGGATCCATACTTATCTTAAAGGTAGAGACCTTGGTGAATCTTACTAATTCATAAAATACCAACCATAAAATTTTTGGAGATACTTTTGTTAAAATATTAAAATTTCTAAGAATATTATATAGTTTCTAGAAATTTTTGGCAATTTTTGGAGTAGAATACTTTTGTCCTATAAAAATTGGGTGAATAATTTTAGAAAAAAATAGAAATTGGTGAATTTGTTTTTTCAGAAAAACATGGAAATTTATCCCATTGGAAAATACTAGCCCCTAAAATTTTTCCTTCCTTCAATATTTTTTCCTATGTGTCTAGGTGGAAGAAAATTTCCAGGTTCATTCATACATACATCTACTCTGAATAACCAACTATGTAGGAGACCCTAAATTGAGGGTAAGTCCCACTTAGGGTAGAAAAATAGATCAACTAAGCAATGATAAATAATCGCTAGTTACATCCTTGTAATTTTTAAACCTTTGAAGTGACCAAAGAGAAAACCAAAAACAACCTAAAAATTTTGGTTGGGGGATTCCACCCTTGAACCATGGATGGGGGGGGCTAGCCAACAAAAAAAACAATGTGTATCATTTCCAATACCCTAGGACACACACCCACTTCTCAAAACCACGTAGTGGCATTGACATCCTCAAACATAGGTTGATCCTATTAAAAGCACCTCAAACTCATGCATCGAAGGCCACAATCAACACCTTGAGCACACATGAAATATGGAACCATGAAAAACACTTTGAACCCACATGCATGAACTCCCAAGTGTATTCCTTACCTTTGAATGGTCATATTAGTACCATTATGGTTTTTGGAGAAGTAGGTATTGGTCTTAAGATAGAGAGAGTGATTCGGATTTAGGAGCGAAACGAATTGATTAACAAACTAAATACAATAAACACAAAGATATGAATAATAACACAAATATCTAGTGAAAAATATCTTCTATTGAATAATGAAATAGGCTGAAACTATAAAACTGCAGAACTCAAACACTTGCTTGAATGGTGGTAGCTATCTATGAGAAGAGATGTGGCTGCTATGGGCATCCATGTAAGAAGAAAAATTACAATGAGGCTATATAGGCATTTTTGATATTACTCATGAATTCCAAAATCCTAGACATCCAAAACCATAACCCTAGGAGGTGAAACGTCAAAATTCATGTGGGCTCCTATGGGTAAGTTAGTACCTCAACTTCCCAGGGTCGTAACTTTTGCATACAACCTCTGTTTTAGGCGTGTGATAGCCCATTGGAAAGGTATTTTAGGGAACTACACATTCCACTATCAAACTTTGACTTTGTCTATAGTTTGACTATGGAAAACCAAAAAACAAAAAATTAGGCCTCGAAAACGACCTTGGAAGTACAACAAGATGTAATGACATGAAAACATAAAAAATAAGCCAGTTGGATTAGGTGAGAGGCTGCGAATATCCACCTGGAAGATGTGTAGGGATTCATACAAACCTCGAAGTGTGGAAACCACAATTACAAAGAAGTACAATAGAACATGTTGAACTAAAAATGGACTAGAGGAGCTAGTTGGAATAGGTGGGTGGCCAACAATATCCAACTAGATCAATCTTCCCCCCTTAGGAAGAAATGGTCTCCATTGCATTGAGTTCCCCCATCAGGGGAGGAAACTTCTGTTGGATTTTGCCTCGAGTGAGCCGCTTTCCTTGTTATAGGAGTTTCCCTGCCTTGACAACCTGATAAAGCTGGATCCTTTGCTGGTGAGTGCCCTTGACCTGTTTGTCCACTATCTGATCAGTCGTTTCTTGTTCCATGTAGTTAGGGTTTATCTCTATGGGTTTCAGTTGTTCTACGATCTCTGAGGTGTCCAATAATGGTGGAAAATATGGTTGAAGGAGTTCCACATTGAACACGAGGTGGAGGACAAGGAAGGGTGGAGTGTTGAGCTCAAAATAATTGCTACCCATGGCCTTGGTGATAGTGTAAGGCACATAGTGAAGTGGGAAGAGATTCCAATGGGGCCTTGTGAGACGCTCCTTCTGCAAATGTAACCATACTTTTTTGTGGACCTGAAACTGGTGTGGTACTTTGTGTTGATCATGGCACTGCTTGTGCTTAGCATTGGATTTATGAAAAATATACTAGACCTGTTGGCATACATGATGAATATTCTCAATGAATCTGGTGGCTTTGTTGGTTGCAGACTGATCATGGGAAGAGTCTATTTGTGTGGTGACAAGAGGAAGTTTAACATCAATGAGTCCCTCAGGTTGGAATCCTAGCCCCACCTGAAATGGTCTATGGTTGGTGGAGCTATGGAGAGCCATGTTGTAACTGGGTTGAACATAGGGGAGACTCTCGTCCCATGTATGTGGATTCTTAGATTTGTACATGTGTAGGATGTGCACAATCATTCGATTGACGACTTTTGTTTGGTCATCTTATTGGGGTGGAAAGCAATGGATTTTGTGAGCTTGGCGTCCAACATTGACCAGAGACTCAACCAAAATGTGTTGAGGAACCTATTGTCCCAGTCGAAGATGATGATCTGTGGTATCCCAAAGTAGACCCACACTCATTCAAAGAATATCTTGGCAGTATATTCCTCTGTGATATTCTTATTGTAGGATGTGAGGATGGCCATCTTCAAAAATTGATCAACGACCACAAATACACAATCATATCCTTGCCTCGTAGACGGAATGACATGCATGTAATCCATTGATATGGATTCCCAAGGCTTCTCGGGAGTAGGAAGAGGGGTGTATACACATTTATTCTTGATGGCTAGATTGGAAATGGCACATGCAATTCAAGATCTGATATACTTGCTGACGTCTTGTCGAAGTTTTGGCCAATAAAAATGTTTCTAAAAAATGAAGAATGACCACCGTTTTCTCCACACAAAAATGTCTTGCCATCCAACTATAGCGGGATTCGCAAATCATCTTTGCATGCTCTCTTGTAGGAACACGGAGATGGCCCAGGTGGCATAATAGTCCATCCTGAATGTACCCAAGAGATGATAGGTGGTGGTGAAGTCACGATCTTGCTGATAAAGTTGGGGCCACTCAGATGCTTCAAGTGCACAGGAATGGAGCACAATGGTGAGTGAATCCAAAAGAGGTTGATTGAGGAAGTCAATGACACAATTTGAGATACATGTCTTATACTTGATGTTGAGATGGAAATACTGCAGGTAGGTGGACCACTTCTGATGGCGGTTGTTCTGCTATTTCCCCTATGTCTGTATGAACTGCAGAGGCTTGTGATTAGTGTGTATGATCATCTCCTTTCCCAGAATGTAATGTTTCCATTGAAGACATGTTTGTACAATCGAATACATTTCCTTGTCATAGGTGGGGTATTTCTGAATAATATCTGAGAGTGTCTCACTATGGTACACCACTGGATGACCGTGTTGAGTGAGAACTACGCCCACAACATAGTCAAATGAATCGGTTTCAATCTTGAATGGTTGCTACGGATCAGGAAAGGAGAGTACTGGAGATGAGCACAAACGATGATTTAGATCATCGAATTCTCATTTTTGTTCCTTCCCCTAGATGAACTTGGTCCTACCACGTCTCTTGGTCACCTGCATGAGGGCCCATGCAATATGGGAGAATCCCAACATGAACCATCAATAGAAGTTGGCTACTCCCAATAAGATCCAAAGCTCGGTCAATGTGGTCGGGGTTGGCCAGTCATAGATGACTTATATCTTAGTTGGATCAACATGTAACCCATGCTCATCAACAATGTAGCCTAATTATTGGACCCTATTCATGCCAAAAGAGAATTTTTCCAATTTGTCATATAGCTTGTGCTACCGCAGAGTGCTAAAAAATTGTTGAATATGTTGCATGTGATCCTCCCACATTCTCTTGAAGATGAATATTTCATCCAAATATACCACCAAAAAGGAGTTGGTGAAGGGTCTAAATACATCATCCATCATCCTCATGAAATTGGATGGTGCATTTGTTAAGCCAAAGGGCATGACTAGCCATTCAAAGAGACCTTCTTTAGACTTGAAGGTTGTCTTCCATACATCAGTTGGTTTGATGGGAACCTGGTGGTAGCCAAAATTTAGGTCAATCTTGTTGAAGAATGTTTCCCCTTTGATTTGGTCAAGAAGTTCATCAATCCTTGGAATGGGGTATTGGTTCCCGACTGTGATTTTGTTTAAGGCTATGTAATCAATGAAAATTCACCAAGTCCCATCCTTCTTCTACACCAATACAATCAATCTTATGCAAGGGGAGGATCTTGGTCTAGTGTTACCCTTTTGAATAATATCTTGGATCTGACCAATGATTTCATAATTTTCCATTAACGATAGACGATAGACTGGTCCATTAGGTAGAGGTGCATCGGGGGTCTGATCGATTGGATGTTTGACTTGGCAGTGTGTTGGTACCCCTGTAGTTGAGGATAATATGTCTTTGTATTCTCCCACGATCTCATCCACTTTCTTTTGCTGCAAAGAGAGGCTCTGTGTAGAGGCCATGGATGTGGCAGAGACCTTCTTCTTACTGTGAGCATGAATCACAAAGATTACTAGCTTCCCGATCTATGAAATGACCTTACTGCATTTCTTAGCAGAGATTAAAAAAATAATAGTAGGAGGCACTACCTCTGGTAACCTGTACAATTGTCTACCCAAAGTAATATAACACTGCAGGGTCTAGACTCATACACAACATGACGCTTCCACAAATATGGTTTTCCTAAAATAACATCAAAAAATTCAAGGGAAGAAATATCACACAATACCTCATCTTTGAAAGGATTGATGTCATAGGGAATATGACACTGTTGGCTGACAGGGAGATCTATTCCTTGGAGAATCTAGCTGATGGTGTAGGGATGCGGGTGCGGTGTTGTTGGCAGGTTTAGTCGCTTGACAAACCTTGCTGAAATCAGGTTCTTCTGAGTACTGCTATTGACAATGAAATGAAGCGGAGCCCCCTTTATCCACATCTGTGAGTGAAAGAGTTGTTCCCATTCCTTTGGTTCTTCTGGTTCACTTGGCTGGACTTTAGTGGTAGTGAAAGTGAAACTGGGTTCAACATCAATAATTTACTTCCCTCCTTTAGAATTTGATTCAGAATCTGAATCGACCTCTCACTCGAAATCCTTCAGTTCAACCATGAGTGATTTCTTGGTGCGAAATTCTTCGGTGTTGTGCCAACGGATTTTATGGTACTCACACCATTTTCCCATGTCCTTCTTTGTCTTCTGATTTCCCTTCTTGTGTTGTGTATTGGACTGGTTGTGCTGAGGTTGGCTATCTCGACTTGGTCCCTGGATGTGTGGGTTTGGGTCATCTTTTCCCTACTTCGGATGTGATGGGTTTGTAGATCTAAACTCTCGGTTTTTTTTCTTAAATTTCTGCTCGATCTTGATAGCGTATATATAATCCATGCCCAATGAGATGATTTCTAGAAACTAAATTTATGTTTGAATGTATCTACACAAATAGCCACGGTATTTGAGCACCAAATGATGCTCTGGGTCTTTGATACCCAATTTGGTATGCAGGGTATGGAAAATATTTCTGAAATTTGGTATTGTCTGGTCCCTTTCTTGACATAGGGTGGTCCATCTAGTGTACTAGTCCTCATAGCTTAAAATAGGATAGTATTGTTATTTAATGGCATCCCGGAAGGAATCCCATGTAAGGGCCAACAAAAAAATTGTAGATTCCTCTATTACCCTTTTCTCAGAGTAAGTATGCCACTAGTCTTTAACAATGGGAACAACCTTGAGAAGTGAAAAAGTGATATTTTCCTTCGAGTAGATTGAACCATTTATCTACAACATATGCATCTATCAGTCCTTCAAATAATGGAATATAAAAATGTATATATACCTTGAAGGGGGTTGCATGGTTGATTGATGAAGATTCTTAATCTGTGGGAAATTGTCGAAGGATCTGAATGAAGTTGCATAATTTCGTTCCTTCATCGTGTGAGGGATTCCTCAAGAAAATTTTTAATAGGATCTCTTGCTCCATAATCTTTCTTTTCATCCGGCATGGGTTGTGTTTAGGCTCTGCGCGACCGATCTTGCAATGGATTGATTTGTTCGAGTCCCTAATTCTTGTACCCAGATCTTGTTTGGGGCATGCATGAAGAAAAATAAATGAAGATAAGACCTCTCTAATACCACCGATCTAGATTTAGGATCGGAACGAAATGATTAAAAGAATGAATACAATAAACACAAAGATATTAAGAATAAAACAAATATCCAGTGAACAATATATTCAATTGAATAATGAAATAGGCTGAAACCATAAAAACTGCAGAACTGAAACACTTGCTCTAATGGTGGTAACTATCTTTGAGAAGAGATGTGGCTTCTACATGCATCTGTCTGAGTAGAGAAAATACAATGAGACTCTAGAGGCCTTTTTGATAATACTCATGAATTCCAAAACCCTAGACATCCAAAACCCTAACCCTAGGAGGTGAAACGTCAAAATTCATGTGGGCTCCTATGGGTAAGTTGGTACCTCAAATTCCCTAGGTTGTAACATTTGCATACAAAATTTGTTTTAGGCATGTGATATCCCATTGGAAAGGTCTTTTAGAGAAATACACATTTTTCTATCAAACTTTGACTTCTTCTACAGTTTGAATGTGGTGGGCCAAAACGAACCTGGAAGTACAACAAGATGTGCTTACATGAAGAAATACAAAACAATCTCATTGGAATAGGTGAGAGGCCACCAATATCCACTTGGAATATGTGTAGGGATTCAGACAAACTCATGAGTGTGGAATCCACAATTACAAATAAGTACAAAAGAACGTGTTGAAATAAAAATGGACAAGATGAGCCAGTTGGAATAGGTAGGTGGTCACCAATAGCCAACTAGATCAGAGAGAAAGAGAGAGAGAGTAAGGGGGTGAGAGTGTGGGGTATATAGAGAGAGGTAAAGGGAGATAAGCAGGGAGTGTGGGGGGGAGAGAGAAAATTCAGAGAGAGAAAGAAAGAGGTGGGGTGGGAGGGAGATATAGAAGGCAAAATGTAGAGAGAGAGAG
>JZKD02S1632393.1:102514-140972 GCA_000966675.3 Picea glauca | reverse complement strand
ATATCTGCATTTCCTCCCCCAACCATGTTCCAAGAAATGAGTCTCATAACTAGAGAAAACAACCTTCTAATGTTTCCCATACCCAAACTAGAAGGGTGATGATACTCTCAATGCATTATGTGTGGTGGTTAAATGATTTTTTCTTAGATTTGGATGTCTGGAAGCTTACTTTAGTTACTAATAATCAATTTTCTCCCTTTACCATGTCTAGTTCCCCATGACCCATACTTGGGTCCCAAAACCCTCTACTGATATCCATATTGCTACTCAAAGGAAAAATATCCTAGAGAGATCATCTATGGTGGTTTGAGGACTCATTGATGACTCTTGAGTCCTAGAAGCTAATTTTTAGTCCTAATGAACAAGTTTAATCACTTGACCCTAGTCCAAGTCTTAAGATCGATACCTACTTCTCCAAAAACCCTAATGGTTCAAGTATGCCCAGTGAGAGGTAAATAATACAATTGAGAGGTCATGTGTGTGGGTTCTATTGGAATACTAAGAAGGGGGATGAATTAGTATTATGCAATTTTTACCACTTTTAAATTGAATATGTAAACATCAATTCATCAACAATTTATCATTTATGATTTCATTCAAGATATTTTTAACAATTCCATTTAATAACTCATAACCACATATGCACAATACAAAAGAATTTTACTTGGAAACCAAAATGGGATAAAACCACAGAATGATTTCTTATATTTCAAAATATTACATTCATAGGAAGCACCAACTCCCAAAATTATCCAGCACCAACTAGAAGGAGTCTCCAACCCCCTGGTTACAGGCTCCAACTCCTTGGTTACAAGCTCCAATTTGAAGGATGCTACAAATCCCCAAATTGTCAAGATCCAACTCGAAGGAGGATCCAACTGCCTAGTTTATGAGCACTAAATCAAAGGAAGCTATGACTGCATGTATTATCCATCACCAAATGGAAGGAGGCTTCAACCTCCTTTCCTTACCCCATCCTTCCTCCCTAAAATATAAATGGAGACTCAACTTGTCACTAAAACTGTAATTGATAATCAACATGTCAATGCCACTGATAATCAACCTGTCACTATAACTTTCACTCATATATCATCATCATATAACTAGATCCATGCACATAACCATATGCCAAAATCACTAAAAGAATTTATCAAAACATGTTTCCAATATCACCAAGACGTGCAATAAACCATGTGCCAAAATGTGCCTCAAGCAAGTTCCATAAAATTCATGATAAAATATAAACCATGTACCATAAATATACCTCAAATCATATTCCCAAAATATCCAAGATACACCTCGAACCATGTGCCAAAAGAATGCCTTAAGAATGTGCCAAACCATCCAAGATATGCCATAAGAATATATCATAACCACTAAGATAAAAAAACATAGAAAACATACCTTTAATAATGTAACAACCTGGTGCATATGATCACAGACCAATGAACCATTCCTTGGCTTCAATATCAAAAGATAACACCTTCATCAAAATTTATTTCAACCTCGCTGGACAAAAACTGGGAAACTAGTAGTGTCTTGCATGACACTAACAAGACAACCAACGAGGGCCTCATGGGACACCCTACACTTGACTCACGGGTGTCTTCTCAATTAAGGTTTTTCAAAAACCATTCTCCCACATGCGACTCCAAGACTTCTCCTCCACACTCCTTTTCTACCTTAGATTCATTGCCTCAGATTCACTTAAGAGATCACATACTTGCTTGGTTGGTTGGTTATAATGAGAGTCTTGTTCATGTATGTTTATAATATTTCAAGTAACTCCTTTACTTAATTTTAGGTCTGACCAATAAGTTTTTTTTGCAACAATTTTTCTCCTTTAATTGATTTTGGGGTCGACTTGTAACTTCTTGTCCTTATATCCAAGACCTCTTTACCATACTTTGGGGCTTCATATTTAAGAGGGAATAACTTCTCAATCATGAGGAACCATGTGACATACCACCTACTGTTGGAAATGACATGATGAAGACTATCCATATATGGAGTTTTTTTATGCAATTACAATGTCCTTCACCCTATTTTTCCTTAAACAACTTCAAGATTCATGACTACACCTCTCAGGCTCTTTTTAGACTTCTTCAAAGTATCTTTCTGTGAGGTCCATTCTTAGAGCTATGCCATAAGGGGAAAACTTTGGAGACTTCTTGAAGTACACTCATTACTTCTAAAGGCTTCTAGACTTCTTCTAGAGTTGACATCAATGGCAACCAATTTTCCAACAATCCTCCCCATTGACATTGATGGAAACCCTCATCATCCCCCAGTGACCAATGCTCCCCCTATAGTCATGTGATTCCCTTGTCTTCATGATTTTTTCCTTCATCTCCCCCTTTGACATCAATGGAAAAGAGTAACTCCCCCTGATAATTTATTTTTTCCTTTCATTTTTTGCAAAATTCCATGTAGATCATTGTGGGGAAGAAACTACTCCAATTTTTTGTCGAAGATACTGAAATGTATCTCATGGGAGAGGTTTGGTGAAGATATATGAAATCCATTGTTTTTTCCCAATGTACTCTAACTTGATATTCTTTTCTGTAACTTTTTCCCACAGAAAGTGAAACTTAATCGAAATATGTTTGGTCTTGGAATGCATCACTGGATTCTTGGAGATAGCACTTGTATTGTCATAGAATATTGAGATGGGATCATCATATTTTACTTGTATGTATTCTAGGGTTTTCTTCATCCATAGGAATTGAGTACAACATGTTTCTTCTACAATATATTCTTCTTCTGTTATAGACAATGATATTGAGGACTTCTTATTACTTAACCAGGATACCAGGCAATCACCCAAGTATAGGGATTCTTAACTAGTAATTCTTCTATCTTCAATGATTCCTTCCCAATCTGCATCTATGTAGGAGACCATAGTCAAATTATTCCCTTTTGGATACCACAATAAAAACTTCATTGTTCCTTTGAGATATATGAAGATCCTCTTTATTACCAGAACGTTTATTTCCTTCAATGCTTCTTGAAATCATCCAACCTATCCAAATACTTGCATTGCATGTGGTCTTGAGGTTGTCACATAGAGTAGGTTGTCAATCATCTATCTATAGATTCTATGATATGATTCCTTAGATTCATCATCTTTTCTCAACTTGCAACCAATTACCATAGGAGTACTTACAGGTTTGCAATCTTCCATTCTAAACTTCTTCAACATTTCTTTGATGTACTTGGTGTGAGAAATGAAAATACCTTCATCTAGCTGAGATATTTGAAGTCCCAAAAAGAATGTCAACTCACCAAGTAGGGAGATTTCAAACTCAGTATGCATGTCTTTGGAAAACTTCTTACTCATCATATCATCATCACTTCCAAATATGATGTCATCCACATATACTTCAAATATAAGTATGTTGTAACAATCGACTTTTATGTAGATATTGTTATCTACAATTCCCTTTATGAATCCTTTTTGATGTGAGTACTTATCCAATCTTGAATAATAGTCTCTAGGGGCTTTCTTGAGTCCACAAAGAGATTTATTCAATATGAAAAACTTATCTTCTTTTTTCTGACAATAGAAACCCTTCTGGTTGTTCGATGTAGACTTACTCTTCTAATTCTCCATTTAGGAATGTTTATTTTACATCCATATGATATACTCTTATTCTTTTAGAACATGCATAGGCCAAGCTAATTTTAATTTATTCCATTATGGAAACAAGAGAAAATTGTTCTTCAAAATATACTCCAACTTGGGCATATCCTTTACATACTAGCACTTCCTTGTTTATGGTTACTTATCCATATTCATTTAGTTTGTTTCTAAACACCCATTTTGTACCAATCACATTTTTGTCTTTAGGTCTTGGAACCAGTTCCCATGTCTCATTCTTCTCTATCTGATTTAGTTCTTCTTCCATGGGCTTGATCCAATGTTCATCATTGTTGGCTTCCTCAAAGATTCTGGGTTCAACTGTGGATAGTAATGCTAGGTGTCTCTATCCTTGTGTATGTACCCATTTGCTTCCTCTGGTTTATATTCCTGCATTTTTATCTCCAATGATTTGTTCAGGTGGATGATTCTTCTATACCCTATGGTTAGGCTTCATAGAAGGTATCTGAAGCTCTTGTTGGTCATTTTCTTCTTGTTCTACTTCTAGCTACTTCTCTTCTTTCTCTTATTCTTCTTATTCTTGTACTTATTATTTTAGTTCTTCTTCTATTTGCTGCTCTTTTGAAAATTTTCTTTCTTCTATGGTCTTCAACACATTTGTTTCATTAATATTTACATTGATGATTTCCACTATTTTTTTGAGTCTTAGGTTGTAGCATTTGTATGCCTTTTCTTTTTTTGAGAAACCAACCAATATGCCTTTATCAACTCGAGAAACAAATTTTCCAATCCTATTATATTATCTTTTTATGTAACATTTTCTTCCAAACACTCTAAAGTGATTGGCATTTTCCAATCTTCCATTACATAGCTCATATGGAGTCTTGTCACTGCTAATTCTAAGAATTCCTCTGTTCAATATATGAACTGCTATATGTACTCCTTGTACCCAAAATATATTACTCAACTTGGAATCTTTCAACATGGTTCTAGCCATTTCATGTACAGTTCTCTTCTTCCTTTCAACAACTCCATTTTGCTGAGGTGTCCTAGCTACTGAAACTTTCCTTTTTATTCCATGTTCTTCATAAAAATCCATGAATTCTTTTGATGTGAACTCACCTCCATTGTTTAATATCAAACACTTGATTTTCAAATTAGTCTCGTTTTCCACTATCTCTTTAAATATCCTGAAGCATTCGAATGCCTCTAACGTTTTCTTTAAAAAATAGATTGCGATCATTTTTGTAAAATCATCAATAAGTAGCATGACATATTGTTCATGATTAATCCCTTTTGTTCTCATCGGTCCGCACAAATCGGTGTGTACAATATCCAATGTTTTTTTTTGTAGAGTATTCCTTTGTTATGAACTCATTTCTTGTTTGTTTTCCATGTGGATAATGCTTACACATAGTATTGGGTGGCTTTTATATTTCAGGAATTTCTCTTACTAGTTCCAATATTGTCAAAGTTCATGTGACCCATTCTTCTGTGCCAATGCCAAATTTCATTTTCCTTTCCCAAGAAGCATCTTTCCTTTCGAATCTCATTTAAGATTGATACTTTGTTTGGAGTCCTTATTGATGTAGCCACCAATTTCCTTATCTCACATTTCTTTGAGTCAAATAGAAGTGTATGTCCTTGTTCAAACATTTGACTCACACTTATCATATTGTGCTTCATATTTTCGACAAGTAAAACATTTTATTCCATGTATTTTTTTATTCCAATCTTGACTATGCCTTTTCCTATAATTTTGGATGAGTTATCATTTTCAAATGAGACTAATACACCTCTTTCCTTATTCAGAGTTGCAAATATTCCCTTGTCACTTGTCATATGCTTTGAGCAACCCCTATCAATGTACTAATCACTTCTTTTGCTTTGGGCTTGTAGAGCAATGGAGCATTCTTAAATATTAATTTTATCCTAATTCCTTTTCCATATTATTGATGGTTCTTTTACATGACTATTGAATTATTTCTTTGGTTCCTTTAGAGAAACAACCAATCTACAATATTTGGCCATGCATCCAAAATTGTTTCATTTATAACATTCTACTTTATCTTTTAATGAGCCAAAAATGTTATAGTTTTTGTTATATGTTTCATGAGGCTTTCTGAGTTGATTAATTCTAGAGTAAAATTCATAATTTCTTATTTTATTATCATATTATTTTCATTTTATAGCCTTGTGCCAAAAATTATTACATGAATAACATAAACCAAGAAAAACAATTTGGTACCCGAGTATAGGAGATCTTCTGAATGGTGCTATTCTTCTGTACTATTCTTCTTGATTTCTTTCCATGGATGGTTGTCGATTATGAATTATGTATCTTCTAGTTGGTTCCATTCTTCTGTAATCTTATTCTTGAGTTCTCTCAATTTCCCAAGAGTTCTCTTTCGAAGGCTTGGATTCTTCCTTCTTGGTGGAACCTATGGTGACTTCTACATAAATCTTTTTTCCGCTTCCTTGTATGTTGTCATGGAGAATTAACCCTTCTCAATATGTGTTTATTTGTATCCTATTATAGAACTGTCATAGTATGACATTTGAGTTATGATATTTTCATCCAATATTTTGGTTTTGTTCTATTTCATGTCTTTCTTCTGAAGTTCCTTAGTGAGACTATTTCTTCTTCCAAACTCTCCTTTATTTTCAAATTTTCTTCCAACTGGTTTTTGAGTGTTTCTTTAGTCCTTCTAGCTTCTTCTACCTGGACCTTTAGCTTCATAACCATATTCTAGTATTCTTTATAGTTGGGATTTTTAGAATCCTCCTTAATCTTGATCAGTTCTTCCTTGAGTAGTTTGTTTTTCTTCCTTTCTCTTCTTAGCTCACGTAAGACATTGATTAGTTCTGCTTCAAGATCTACCTCACCTTATTCTTCATAGTATTATTCATCATTTTCAAATTCCATACAGAGTACCATTTATGAGTCACTATCACTATCCTCATCCTCATCCGATGAGGAACTGTCCTCTTTTGAGTAGAGGCTTTTCTTGAAGAATTTCTTTATGTTTCTTTTCTTGTCTCATTTTTGGTATTTCATTTATTTATTGGGAGATTATTCTTCATCACTATCTATATTATTATCATAATGAAATTTATAATCAAAATTACCAACTTTACCACAATCAAAGCACATTAAGGGAATCTTACCTTTGTACTTTCTAGTTCCTCTCTTCAACTTCCTTGCAAATTTGGCTATTGCTTCATGTTCATATGAATCATCACTACAACTATAGTTTGAATTTGATTTTTTCCTATTATTCTTTGTCTTCTTTGATGCCTTGAAATCTTCTTCCTTCCTGGATGGATTATCCTACTTTGTTCACATTTCATAAGATGTAAGAATTCCATGTAACTCATCCATGCTCAACGTAACAAGATTTTATCTTTCTTCTAGGTATGAAATATTAGGGTCAAATATCATTGGAAGAGACCTTAGTACCTTTTGAATAATGAATGGTTCTTTAATTTCTTCTCCCAAGCCTTTAATAACATTCACTATTTCATCAACTCGTAGAAAATAGGATGGAATATCTTCATCCTCCTTGAATTTTCAGCTATTCAAATTGACCTCTATAAGTTTGAATCTTGGCCGCCTTAAATTTGGCATCTCCTTCGTAAATATTTTGAAGTTTGTCCAAAATATCCTTTGAAGACTCACAATGCATAACCTTGACATGTATTGAATCAATCATCTCACTCAGAATAACATTTTTATCCTTTGAGTTGTTTTCATCAATTTTCTTTTCATCCTTATCTGTTGGGGGAGTGGCAAGTGTTGTGTATACATTTATGACTGCTTTCCAGACATCAAATCCATGTTCTTGCACAAACATTTTCATCCTTCTTCTCCAAAAGGAATAGTTTTGACGATTAAAAAATGGTATCCCATTCTTACTGCATGCCATGATCTGTCTTCCAGTGGTTAGACTATTTTCTAAAGGACCTTCTCTTATAACAATTGTTGGAATATTGAGAGGGGGGGAGGGTGAATTAGTATCATGCAATTTTTACCACTTTTAACCAGAATATGTAAAAATCAATTCATCAATGGTTTATAATTTATGATTTCATTCAAGATATTATGAACAATTTCATTCAATAACACATAACCACAGATGCACAATACACAAGAATATTATGTGGAAACCCAAATGGGAGAAAACCACATAATGATTTCTTATATTTCAGAAGATTGCATTCATAGGAAGCACCGACTTCCAAAATTATCTAGCACCAATTTGAAGGATGCTCTAACCCCCCCGTTATAGGCTCCAACTTGAAGGAAGCTACAACTCCCCAAATTCTCTAGCTCCAACTAGAAGGAGGCTCCAACCCCTTATTTTATGAACACCAAATCAAAGGAAGCTGCAACTCCTTGTATTCTCCATCACCAAATGGAAGGAGGCTTCAACCCCCTTTCCTTACCCATTCCTTCATCCTTGAAATATAAATGGAGAGTCAACCGATCACTGAAACTGTCATTGATAATCAACCTATCACTGCCACTGGTAATTAACCTATCACTATAATTGTCACTAATATTGATATATCATCATCATTGACCCAGATCCATGCAAATAACCATATGCCAAAATCACCAGGATAATTTCTCAAAACATATGCCCAATATCACCAAGATGTGCAATAAACCATGTGCCAAAATGTGCCTCATGAAAGTGCGATAACATTCATGATAAACTATAAAACATGCCCAAACTATCTAAGATACACCTCAAACCATGTGCTAGAAAGCATTCCTTAAGCATGTGCCAAACCATCCAAGATATTCCTTAATCATATACCATAACCACCAAGATAAAACACATAGAAAGAAAACCTTTAATCATGTAACAACCTGGTGCATATGATCACATACCAAAAAAACATTCCTTGGCTTCAACATCAAAATATAACATCTTCATCGAACTTTACTTCAACCTTGCTGGACACAAATGGGAAACTAGTGGTGCCTCACATAACACTACCAAGACAACCAACAGGGGTGTCATGAGACACACTGCACTTGACCCGTAGTGGTTTTTTCAATTAGGATTTTCAAAAACCCTTCTCCCACCTACAACTCTGAGACTTATCCTTTTCACTCCTTCTCTACCTTAGATTCGTTACTTCAGATTCTCTTAAGAGATCACATACTTTCTTGGTTGCTTGGTTAGAATTAGAGGCTTCTTGTTGTGTATTTATATTTTTTCAAGTAACACCTTTACTTAATTTTAGGGCCGACCTATAACTTCTGTTTGCAACAAATTTTCTCCTTTAATTAATTTTGGGGCTGACTTGTAACTTATTGTCCTTAGATCCGTGACTTCTTGACCATACTCTAGGGATTCATCTTTAAGAGGGTATAAATTCTCAACCATGAGGAACTAGGTGATGTACCACCTGCCATTGGAAATGACATGATGAGGACTATCCATCTATATAGGTTTTGTATGCAATTACAATGTCCTTCACATTCTATTTCCTCAAAAAACTTAGGGCTTCGTGACCACACCTTTGGGGCTCTTTGTAGACTACTTCAAAGCATCTTCCTATGAGGTCCATGCTTAAATATACACCATAAGGGGACAACTTTAGATACTTCTTGAAGTACAGCCATTACTTCTAGAGGCTTCTAGACTTCTTCTAGAGTTGACATCAATTAAAACCAATTTTCCAACAGGTTAAAGGTGTTTTTCATGGTTCAAGATTTCAAGTGGGTTCAAGTTGTTTTTTTTGGCATTAGATGCATGAGTTCAAGGTGTTTTTCATTGGCTTTTCATATGGTTGGAGATGATGGTACCGCTATGTGGTTTTTACTAATGGGTATGTGTCTTATGATCTTGGAAATGATGCACATGTGATATTAATTTCACCGAGGGGTCACATTGGGGCTGACTAGGTCTCCTTATCCATGGTTCAGGGGCAATATCACTCAACCAAAATTTTTAGTTTTTTTTTTGGTTTTCCCTTTGGTCGCTTCAAAATTTTGAAATTGCAAGGATGCAACAAGTAATTCTTTACCATTGCCTAGGCATTATAGTTATATACCCTTGTTGGGGCTTACCCTGACTCCAGTGTATCCTATACAGTCAATTATTCAGAGTAGATGTCTGTATGAATGAAACTTGACATTGCATTTGACTTGAACAAAGAGGAAGGATTGAAGGATCTAGGCATCCGATTGTGAATGCATTCCTACTTAGGAACACACACACACACACACATTCTAAAGAGTGTGTGCTCCTCTACTTAGGAATACATGCATATTATTGAGCATGTGTATTGGTTAGGAATGCATGCAAATTCCTAAGCATGTGTTTCTTAGGAATGCGTACCTGTTCCCGAGCACATGCACACTCTTGCTCAAGAACACATGCACATTCCTAAAAAATTGAAGTTGGCAAGTGTGTGTGGTAGTTAGGTGAGAAATGGGGATGTATGATTAAGAATGTGTGCATGTTTCAAAGAATGTTGGGTGTAATTTTTTATCTTCTCACCTAGCCATTTTACCTCCACTTTTTCTTGATCACCCTTCACTCTTGTCTATTTTCACCTCTTTGATGGCATAATTTCCATAGAACAAGGTATAAGTTGTATTTTGGAAGAAAACTCTTAGTTTATCTTGTGGTTGAGATACTTCCCTTTAGACACAAGGAGAAACTCCACTTGAAGCTATTTAATGGATTCCTCAATATGGTAAATTACCTATTTTTCCATATTTATAATGTACGAAGCTTAGTAGTCAAGCACCTGGTCATCAAAACAAATATAGGAAATTTGTAGGCATTATCGAAAAATCTGCAAACTGTTCATAAATTATGGGATTCAACAGTTGAAATAAGGAAGCAATTGAAGTTAGCCAAGAAATAGAGGATCCAGTTCAAGAATATCAAGAAGATATTATCCCTTGTGCTATAATGGATATCTGATCCACAAATTCTAAAATTAGTTAGACATAGGAAGGAATTCAATTTTCACAATAATTGTATAAAGTAAAAGTCACAAGATCTTTGGAGGTTGATAGGAATGTTGTTATTTTCACCTCAGAAATATTGTAACTTTTGAAACTGTGCTCAAATATTAATTAATGGATATTTGGTAATTAATGTGTAAAGTTTTTCTCTGTTATGAATTTCTCTAGAAAACACACCCCAGGAAGCCCCCTTGGTATGTGTTATGTTCTCAGTAAATTGTGTTGAAGTTATTTCCTTGTTAGTGATTGAAAATTATAAAGTCTGTTTTTATTTCCTTTTTATTGTAATTTCTTGTAGATGTGTGTTCACTATGTTTTCGTGTAATTTCACAGTGTCTGACAAATTCTTGTAAGGGCATGTTCGAATTCTTGTAGATTCATATTTTTTTTTTCATTCATAGTCAAGTGTGAATTTCCTTTTTATTCTATTCCATAGACCTTAACTTCTTTGAGTATGGTGAATGAGTTGTTTTAGATTTATGCATTCAAAGTACTCACTTAAGAACTCTTTTGGATTTAGTGCCATACAAACAAACTTCATGAAATCTCCTCAAAGACATTTAAAACTATAATTTTTTGTGATGAACATTTTCTCATATGCTTAAGTTTTATTCAATTACCCTTTAAAGCTCATAAGAAAAAACAATTATATGATAACAAAGTTCAGTTAACTAAATGAAGTAAGTTCTGCAGGAGGCACATTCATGAGAGTGATGATCAATTTGTAGTTTCATCTTTTACCATCTTATAGTTAAATCCGAACCAGATAATTGAAGAATTTTTACCCTTTGTTTGTGAGTTTGGTTTTTTAATTTATTTAAGTTCAACAAGATTATTTAGGGAAGATTTAGAATCAATTCTTCACATATTGTGCCTATGTCTCACAAGTTTACCTACTCAGATTGATAATTAAATTATGAGGAACCTAGATCGCAAGTTATCCCAATATTTTGGCACCGTTGTCGGGGAGACACTAAAATAATTTATTTGAAAATTTAAATTTTTTACGTTGTTTTTGCAAAATTTTCAAATTCCTTTTATCAATTTTCCTTTTGAGTGTTCACGTATTTAGGAATAGGAGGAGTGCATGTGGTAAGATGAGAGGTAAGATCCCACACATTCACTTTAGTGAGTATGCATGAGTCTTAGTCATGTGTGGTTTGCATGAATAAGCTAGTTAGACCTAGGGATAGCAAGGGTAGGTTTATTAAAACAAAATAACCTTCTTCATCTAAATTAGAAAAAGAAAAACTCTCAGAAAAATCATAAAAACAAAAATTTTACGAAAAACAAATACCCCCCACAAAATCACTAATTAGAACACAATCACTACCCACCAAACCATTCATAACATCATCCAATAATAAATTGGTTATAGGCGTTGAAAAGGATAAGGAAAAATGGGTTGTTATAACAAGCACTAAGAAGACACAAACAAAAGAAGTTGAACAATGTGAAGCTTCAGAAGACAAGATAGAACATTAGAACAAAAAATTTTGGGTCTTTTGGGGAAAAGGAATGGAAAATGTTGAATCACATCCAGAAGGAGGTGGTCCAAGAAGAGCACCATATGGACAAATATTAGGGGATGGAGATGATGGAATATCAGAAACAATGGAACAAAGAAGAGAAAGAGAAGAAAGAGAAAGACAAATAAGGGAAAATGAAGAAGATAGATGAAGAAGAGAAAGGGAAAATGTAGAGATGGAAGAAAGAAGACAAAGAGCAGAAGGTGAAGTAGAGGGAGAATAATAAAGTGAAGTCACTTTCATATTTCCTATTTTAGATGTACCTGCAGCTCTTGGTAACAAGGTAAAAATAAAAGAATATTCCTCCCTAAGTTCTTCCAAATTTTTATGCTTCACTTTATGAAGATCCTAATGCTTTCTTGTTTGAATTTGATGTCTTATGTAGAACTTATGGTTATACAGATGATGCACATAAACTTCATTTTTTTCCTACAAATTTGACAGTAACTGCACTAAAATGGTTCATGGGTTTAGGCCAAAATTTCATTGCATATTGGGAGACAATTATGAAGATTTTCCTCAAGAAATATCAGACATATTGTATACCTCACAATTCTAAACATGACATATTAAGAATGTCTCAACAAGAGAATGAGAGTCTAAAAGACTACCCGGAATGATTATTGTATAATCTAAAAAAATAAAAACAGAGTACCATAAACCCTTATCTTACCCATACTATATTTTTGAAGGGACTTCTAGATGAATACATAGATGTTCTAAATTTAGTGGGTTTTGGGCATATCTCTTCTTTACCATTTGAGAAGATTTGTGAGATGTGTAGGAAATACTTTAGAGGGAAAGAGTTACACACCAAATTCCCACACTACTAAGTGTCACGCTTGTGTATCACATTCTACTAAGTGTCATTTTTTCATGCTACTAAGTGTCACACTTATGTATCGCATTGTACTAAGTGTCACAACTTTATCACCATGTGGGAGTACTTGTCATGTTCCCTAGGCATGATTGGTGAGAAATACAGCATTTGGAGGTCTAAATGCTACATTTTTCCTTGAGATGTTGGCCTTGAATGAGATTCATTTTCCCCCTTCTCATATACAAGGAGTTATGATCGCTACCCCAGAGTGTCCTAGGGAGCGATAGTTTCCCTGTGCATAGTTATGGGGGGAGATGAAGTTGTTGCAACCATTTTTCCTTGATTTTTGAGGTTATTTCTGAGATTTTACAATTGGTTTATAGATTGGTTTGAGCTATCTCCTATACAAGGAAAGGTCAATATTGTTGGTTGAGCCAAATTCACTTTTAACCACATCCTCTTCTAAAAACTATCCTATGGTTGTGATACCTCAAATCCTATTTAATGAACGTCATGCTTGAGTGAAGGAAGAGAGAATTTCAAAGTATCATACTTCTGATCTTGAGACATTCAAGGGAGGAGAATAATTAAGAGCATCACAATTATGATTGTGTGAGATCCAAGGGGTTGGATAGAAAATCTTGGAGGAGCTAATGCAACGTCAAACTTGAGATTGCAAGTTATTCCATTTTGTTGGTTTTCCATTAATACATAAATTGGGCTATTCCTCTCATGTCTATGCCTTCAAGTGTATTCATGTATATTTTTGTTAAATTCATCATAGATAGATCTATTTTCACTTAACAATGTAGTGTGGAAGAAGGAGGCTTCTCTTTGTTCTTTGCGGGTCTTTTCTTACACCTAGGAGCATGGAAATCAATATCAAAGGATTAAGTAGCAAGGAAAAACATCGTAAAAAGGTAATTAATTCATCTCTTTCTCATTCTAATTGTTGAAATAGGCCTACGGGGAAGTAGTTCACCATTGTTTTCTTCTATCATGGATCAAGAGGGGTCTTGATCCAAGGGGAGTTTATACTGTCCGCAAGGGGAAATTTACCACAACATAAAATTGGTGACTCTTCTGGGGAGAGTTCTCTTTAGTCTTTCCTTGGTTTCTTATATTCTTTTGAGTCTTTCTTGTTACATGATATTTTTGGTTTTTATGCTTCTTATTTGATCTCTCTCCTTCCCATATCATCATTGGGAAGCTCTCTGAGAAAAATCTCTAAACCTATCTTAGATCTGGGTAAAGCTTGAGTTTTTTAACCACTTTACAAGCTTTATACCCCCCGCATAAGGGACAATAGGGCGATAATACCTTGTTCATTTCCCCCACGCAGTGGCGTAGGGAGCAACAATCACTCTTTCTGCATGGTTACATGAGCGATAATATTTGTTTTGAGTGAATTTGGAGCTTGTTTTTCCTCTGTTTTGTCATACTTTTGTCTCAAGCATCCTCATCAAAGCCTCTTTTTTCTGTATAAGGATTTGGTTTCTTAATATCCAATGGTCATCATTGGCTTAATCCTCTTTGAGTCTCTTTTTATTTTCGATTTTGTTTGAATGTACATCACCATATTGGGTTAACTACGATCCTTAGATTGTGTCTTTGGCATATTTGGCTTGAATTTCACTTGTTTTTGATATATAATGTTCTGAAATTTGTTTCAAAGTTCTGAAAATAATCTTTTCATTTTACATTCAAATCTCTTTTTCGAATTGAAAATTTCACTCGTGTTTTGGGATTTTGTTTGTTTATGACCTATTATAAAATTGTCTTCTTGTTTTGGGTGGCAAGTATTGAGAGATTTATTTCGTTTGAGTTCTTTTGATGCTTGTCGACCTAATTGATTTCATTTTTTGGTTTGCATTATTTTGTTGTGCGATCCTTTGCATTTGAATTTATTTCTTTCAATCTCATTTGAAAGAAAGAAAACAAAATAATTGTATTAAGATTTTTAATTTGCATTTGAAAGATTTGGAAAACAAAAAAGTGATTGCATTCTATTTAGTGGGTGGAGCATCGTGTATCCTACTATTTCATTGAATCATATATCAAACACCTTTTGCATTCAAAGAGTAGTTCATGCTTCTTGCATTGAATGTTACACTTGTTTCTTGGTTTGAGACCTCTGACTTCTTTCTGTAGATATGATCAAGATTTAGGAGTGGAATGAACAAATTAACATACTGAATACAATAAACATTTAGATATGAAGAATAACACATATATCTAGTGAACAATATATTCTATTGAATAATGAAATAGGTTGAAACTGTAAAACTGCAGAATTGAAACACTTGCTCGAATGGTGGTAGCTATCTCTAAGAAGAGATGTGGCTACCACACGCATTTGTCTGAGAAGAATGAATTAAAATGAGGCTCTAGAGGAATTTTTGATATTACTCATGAATTCCAAAACCCTAGACATCCAAAAACCTAACCCTAGGAGGTGAAATGGAAAAATTCATGTGGGCCCGTATGGGTAAGTTGGTACCTCAACTTCTCGGGGTCATAAATTTTGCATACGAACTTCGCTTTAGGTGCGTGATAGCCCATTGGAAAGGTCTTTAAGAGAACTTGACATTCATTCGTCACACTTTGACTTTGTCTACAATTTGACTGTGGCTAGCCAAGAAAACATTGTTTAAGCCTCCAAAATGGCCCTGGAAGTACAACAAGATGTGATAAAATGAAAACATACAAAATAAGCCAGTTGGATTAGGTGAGAGGCCACAAAAATCCACCTAGAATATGTGTAGGGATTTAGACATCCCCAGAAGTGTAGAACCCACAATTACAAATAAGTACAGAAGAACATGATGAACTAAAAACGGACAAGCAGAGCTAGTTGGAATAGGTGGGTGGCCACCAATATCCAAGTGGATCTATACTCCCCCTTTAAGAAGAAATGGTATCCATTACATTGAGTTCCCCCATCAGGTGAGGAAAATTCTATTTGATTTGGCCCCGGGTGAGCCACTTTCCTTAGTGTAGGTGTTTCCTTGCCTTGACAACCCGATAAAGTTGGATCCTCTGCTGGAGAGTGCTCTTGACCTATGTTATCTGATAAGTGGATTCTTGTTCCATGCAGTTAGGGTTGATCTCTGTGGGTGTCAGTTGTTCTGAAATCGCTGAGGTGTCTAATAATGGTGGAAAATATGGTTGAAGGAAGTCCACATTGAACACTAGGTGCATGCCAAGGAAGGGTGGAGTCTTGAGCTCAAAAGCATTGCTACCCATGACATTGGGGATAGTGTAAGGCCCATAGCAAAGTGGGCATAGCTTCCGATGGGGCCCTGTGAGATGCTCCTTCTGAAAATGTAACCAAACTTTGTCACCAACCTGAAATTGGTGTGGTACCCTATTTTGATTATGGCATTTCTTGTACTTAACATTGGATTTCTGCAAAATATCTTGGACTTATTGGAGGATGTGTTGAATCCACTTAATGAATCAGGTGGATTTGTCGATCACAGACTAATCATGGGAAGGGTCTGTCTGTGTGGTGGCAAGAGGAAGTGCAACATCAATGGGTCCCAAGGATTGGAATCTCATCCCCACCTAAAATGGGCTATGGTCGGTGGAGCTATGGAGAGCCCTATTGTAATTGTGTTAAACATAGGGGAGACTCTCATCCCATGTACATGGATGCTTAAAATTGTACATGTGCAGGATGTGCACAATCATCTGATTGATGAACTTTGTTTGGTCGTCTGTTTGGGGGTATAAAGTAGTGTATTTTGTGAGCTTGGTGTTCAACAATGACCAACGACTCGACCAAAATGTGTTGAGGAACCTGCAGACCCAGTTGGGAATGATGGTCTTCTTTATCCCAAAGTGGACCCACACTCATTCGAAGAAGATATTGGAAATATATTCTGCTGTGATATTCTTCTTACAAGCTGTGAGGATGGCCATCTTTGAAAACTGATCAACGACCATGAATACAGAGTCATTTCCTTACTTGGTGGACGAAAGGCTAGACATGTAATCCATTGTGATGGATTCCCAAGGCTTCTCGGGATTAGGAAAAGGGGTGTATAAGCCTTTCTTCTTGATGGTTGGCTTGGAAATGACACAAGCAATGAAAGATATGATATACTTGTTGATGTCCTGTCGAAGTTTTGGCCAATAAAAATGTTTCTGAAGAATGGTCACAGTTTTCTCCACGCCAAAATGTCCTGCCATCTGACTGTAGTGGGCTTCCCAAATCAACTTTGAACGATCTCTTGTAGAAACACAAATATGGCCTAGGTTGCATAATGGTCTGTCTTGAATGTGAAAATCGGTGACAGTCACGCCTGTACCTAAGAGTTGATAGGTGGTGGTGAAGTCTGGATCTTGTCGATAAATTTGGGGCTACTTAGATGCTTCATGTCCAGAGGAATGGATCACAGTGGTGAGTGCAGCCATAGAAGGTTGAATGAGGCAGTCAACGACATGATTTGAGATACCTGTCTTATACTTGATGTTGATACAGAAATGTTGCAAGTAGGTGAACCACTTTTGATGGATTTCATTATGCAATTTACCCTTTGTCTGTATGAACTGTAGAGGCTTGTGATCAGTGTGTATGATCGTCTCCTTTCCCAGAATGTAATGTTTCCATTGGGGATAGACTTGTACAATGGAATAAATTTCCTTGTCATAGGTGGGGTATTTTCAGACAGTATCTGAGAGTGTCTCACTATGGCATGCCACTGGATGACCATGTTGAGTGAGAACTGTTCCCACAACATAGTCAGATGCATCAGTCTCAATCTTGAATGGTTGTTGCAGGTTGGGCAAGGAGAGTACTAGAGATGAGCACAAGTAATGCTTCAAATCATCAAATTCTAGTTGTTTTTCCTTCCCCCACACGAACTTGGCTCTTCCACAACCATTGGTCACCTAGCTGAGGGCCCATACAATATGAGAGAATCCCAACACGAACCGTCGATAGAAGTTGGATAGTCCTAATAAGCTTTGAATTTTAGTCAGTGTGGTGGGGGCTGACCAATGACATATGACTTGGATCTTAGCTTGATCAACATGTACCCCATGCTCATAAAAAATATATCCCAAGTATTCGACCCTGTTCATGCAAAAAGATCATTTTTCCAAGTTGGCATATAGCTTGTGCTTCCAAAGAGTGATCAAAACCTATTGAATATGCCACATGTGCTTCTCCCACGTTCTTTTGAAGATGAGGATATCATCCAAATATACCACCACCAAGGATTTGATGAAGGGTATCAATACATCATTGATCAACCTCGTGAAAGTGGATGGTGCATTTGTTAAGCCAAAGGGCATGACTAGCCATTCGAAGAGACATTATTTAGATTTGAAGGTTATCTTCCATACATTAGTTGGTTCGATGGGAACCTGGTGGTAGCCAGAATTTAGGTCAATTTTTTTGAAGAACTTTTCCTTCTTGAGTTGGTCAAGAGGGTCATCAATCCTGGGAATGGGGTACCGTTTTCTGATTATGATTTTGTTTAAGGCTCTACAATCAATGCAGATTCACCAAGTCTCGTCCTTCTTCTACACCAGTACAATCAGGCTTCCACAAGGGGAGTAATGTGGTATGATGTTCCCCTTTTGAAGAATCTCTTGGATATGACACCTGATTTCATCATTTTATATCAATGAGCGACGATAGACTGGTCCATTAGGTAGAGGTGCATCGGGGGTTAGATCAATTGGATGCTTGAATTGAAAGTGTGTCGGTACCCCTATAAGTGAGGAGAAGATTTCTCTGTATTCTTCCATGATCCCGTCCACTTGCTTCTACTACAAGGAGAGGATTTATGTAGAGGCCTCGAATGTGTCAACGATGTTCTACTTACTGTGAGCACAGATAAAAAAGAATATGAACTTCCCGATCTATGAAAAGACTTTACTACATTTCTTAGTAGAGATTAAATAAATAGAAGTAGGTGAAGCTACCTCTGGTATCTTGTACAATTTTCTACCCCAAGTAATAATAACACTGCGGTGTCTAGAATCATACAGAACATGAACCTTCCAAAAATATGGTTGTCCTAAAATAACATCACAAAATTCAAGGGGAGAAATATCACACAGTACATCATCGTTGAAAGGCTTGATGCCATAGAGAGGATGACATTGTTGGTTGACACGAAGATCTCTTCCTTGGTGAAGCCAGTGGATGGTGTAGGGTTGTGGGTGCGGTGTTGTTGGTAGGTTCAACCGCTTGATGAACTCTGCTAAAATTAGGCTCTTTTAACTACCTCTATCGATAATGAAATGAAGCAGATCCCCCTTTACCCACATCTGTGAGTGAAAGAGGCATTCCCCTTCCTTTGGTTATTTTGGTTTGCTTGGCCAGACTTTGGTAGTAGCGATAGTGGAACTGGGTTCATCATCTATAATATGATTCCCTCCTTTAGGATTTGATTTGGAATCAGAATCGACCTCTGAATCAGAAGCCTTCAGTTTGGACATGAGTGACTTCTTAGAGAGGCATTCTTCAGTGTTGTGCCAAGGGATTTTATGGTACTCACACCAATTTCCCATGTCCTTCTTCATCTTCTCATTTCCCTTCTTCTGTTGCAGCTTGGACTGGTTTTCGTGAGGGAGACCATCTTGAATTGGTCTCTTGCTGTGTGGATTGGGGCCACCTTTTCCCTACTTCAACTATAAGGGGTTTGCAGATCCAAAATCTCGCTTTTTCTGCTTAAATTTATTCTCAATATTGATAGGGTATCTATAAGTCGTGCCCAATGAGATGATGTCTAGAAATTCCATTTCTGTTTGAATGTATCTATGCAAAAAGACATGGTATTTGAGCACCAGATGATGCTCAGAGTATTTGATGCCCAATTTGGTGTGAAGGGTATGGAAAATATTGGTGAAATATGGTACTATCTGGTCCCTTTCTTGACATAGGGTGGTCCATCTGGTGTACTGGTCCTTGTATATTCGAACATGGTAGTATTGTTCTTTAATGGTGTCCCAGAAGGAATCCCATGTAGGGGCCACCAAAAACATTGCAGATTCCTCTATGGACATTTTCGCAGAGTAAGTATCCCACCAGTCTTTAACATGGGGAATGACCTTGAGGAGTGCAAAAGTGATCTTTTACCTATCGAAAAAATTGTGGAGCAAAAAATACCCTTCGAGCAGATTCAAACATTTATCTACAACATTCACATATATCATTCCTTCAAATAATGGAATATCAAATTTTACCTATACCTTGAAGGGGGTTGCATGGCTGCTTGATGAAGATGCTTCTCCTGTGGGAAGTCGTCGAATGATCTGCGTGAAGTTTTCCATCATTCCATTCCTTTGTCACGCGAGGGCTTCCTCGAGAAACATTTTAATAGGATCTCTTGCTCCATCATATTTCTTTTTGTCCCCCATGGGTTGTTTTCAGGATCAGCGCGACCAATCTTGGAATGGCTCGATTGGTTCAACTACCAACTTATTGTACCGAGATCTTATTGGGGACATGCATGAAGAAAAATAAATGAAGAGAAGATCGCTCTGATGCCACTGATTCGTATTTAGGAGTGGAACAAACTAATTAACAAATTGAATACGATAAACATGAAGATATGAATAATAACATAGATATCGAGTGAACAATATCTTCTATTGAATAATGAAATAGATTGAAACTGTAAACCTGTAGAACTGAAACACTTGATCAAATGGTGGTAGCTATATCTGAGAATATATGTGGCTGCTAAGTGCAACCGTCTGATCAAAATGAATTACAATGAGGCTCTAGAGGCCTTTTTTATATTACTCATGAATTTGAAAACCCTAGACATCCAAAAACCTAACCCTAGGAGGTGAAATGTCAAAAGTCATGTGGGCTCCTATGGGTAAGTTGGTACCTCAACTTCCCAGGGTCTAAATTTTGCATACAACCTCCTTTTTAGGCCTGTGATAGCTCGTTGAAAATGTCTTTTAGAGAACTACAGATTCTTCTAACAAACTCTAAATATGCCTAGAGTTTGACTGTGGAGATCCAAAAAAAAATCGTTTAGGCCTCCAAAATTGACCTGGAAGTATAACAATATGTGATGACATGAAAACATACAAAATACACCAATATGATTAGGTGAGAGGCCACCAATATCCACCTAGAAGATGTGTAGGGCTTCAAAAAACCCCAGAAGTGTAGAACCCAAAATTACAAAGAATTACAAAAGAGCATGTTGAACTAAAAACGAACAAGAGGGGCCAATTGGAATAGGTGGGTGGCCACCCATAGCCAACTAGATCAAGATAGGCTTCATTGAAACTAAACATTGTGTTCCATTCATTTTTTATTTTGAATTATTCTTGGAGTCAGAGTGATAACACCATATATTCCACTTCCATTTACCATTTTGAGTAATAACAACCATAAAAGGAACAAGGTACCTACTCTAAAATCAAATAGACATTTTCTTTATTAAAAAACGATCACAAGTCTAGATATTAGGGTCTTGTTTGTAGGGTGGAGAGTAAATTCTCCAAAGAAACTGGAACAAAACTAGGAACACTAATGAGAAATAATCCATTAGTGACATGAATTGTTTGTTGGGAAATATCCTCTAACATAGGAGGTGAGTGGTAGGAGAAGTCGAGAAGAGAGATTGGAATGATTGCCAACATTCTCTCTCCATGGGGTTATCTGATAAAAGGAGAAATAGTAGTAGCAGAAAGTCCTTGGGGTGACATAACCATCTTAGTTACTTTGAGTCGAAGACATTTTTCTTGCATTCCCTACCCATTCGTAGAATCCCTCTCCCACAGCTATTCCGTCCAACCACCAATGCGAAGTGGTATCCCTAGTTTCTTTTCCTAGGTTACCTTCCCAGGTGACTGCAGTGGTGGTATTGTTAGTACCTGAGACAAATGTACAACACACGATTTTTGTTCCTTAGGTGGTCACTTGGTTGCATCTAGTACTTGCACCTATGGAAGTCCATTATGGAGTAGTTTTGGGTAATTGACTCTCATTTCTTCATTGACATCCTCTTCTCCCGTCTCTAGAATACCCTTAATTCCTTTATATTTTCTACAAGAGAGTTGTTTTCTTGCTCTTATATTATAGGGACTTTGGTATTGTGTGCTCTTTTATTTGGTAGACCGTAGGTTGAGTCTGTGTCTATGGAAAATTATTTGGAGCCTACCAATAAAGGAACCCTTTTTCACGAGGATTCTCTTCATTTTCCTTGTTTTGGAAATATTGGTCCTCCTTACATTGCTACATTGAGTCTTCCCATATTCACTATAGGGTTATCGATATGGTTGTTTTCCTCTTTGGTGATACCAAATTCTCCCGATACCTTGAATGCAATCCCTCCACCTCAAGAACATCAACCTCCCATTGACCATTTTCCTTGTTTACCTATTGGGTATACTTCCCTTTCTTCGTCGATGACTGGTGAAAGTCATGATGCTAGTAACTAGGTGGACAAGAATGAGAAGAAAAGGAATAAAAAAGAGAAGAAAAATAAACAAAGGGGCAATCAACCAACCATTGTTAATCATGCTAGGAGTGTAGTGGCCCTGATATGAATCATTTGTAATTGTACATATAGGATGGAGAGAAGTGATACCAATTGTAATTGTAAATGTACATATACGTTGGTGAGTCATTGGCACTAAGTTTTGGTGTTTCATGCACATGAGTAGTGCATGGAGAATTTCTATCAAAGATAAGGTGCACACATTCACAGTGTTGCATGCACCTAGGTAAGTGCGTGTGGTTTCACATCAAAGAAATAGTGGACACATTTCACAGTGTTGTGCACACTTGGGTAAGTGCACAAAAATGACCTAGAAGTAGAAACCAAGTCGAGTTATATATATGTATATATATGGTTGTATATGTATTAAGGCCAAAGAGCATGAGTGATTATGATGCTGGTGATTCAGGACATAGGCCAGTGCGCCTATCCATGTAAAGTGTAATCATACTCAAGTTATTAATACAATATTACATTGATGCACACAAACAAACTTAGACAAAAAAAGATGGGGGGGAAACTACACCGGAAAAGGGAAAAAAGAGGTGAGACTTAGGTCTTAGGAATATTTTATAATATTTCTGGAAAAGTGTAATTTTATGGATAATTATTTTATCCTAATTTCTAGAGGATAGGGAACAAGTCACCAAGTGGATTAAGCTACTTCTAAAGGTGAAAAGTGTTGAGTTGAAGGCATGCAATATATATTGTCGGACTTAGTGTATTTTGAGGGGATTCATTCATTATTCTCTCTCATGTGTAGAAGGGGGTCTGATCATCTGAGAGAGGATGCCTATTACCTTATCTAGTCAGAGAATCTTGTAAGGGGTTTCTATATTGTAATTATATTTTTACTATCAAAGAGGTGGGTTTTCAGGCCCATGAGTAGTCCCTCTGGGTGTGAGATTTGTTGTTTAAGAAGTGGGTTGTCAAGCCTGTGAGAATACTCTCCAGGTGAGAGTCTTGGTGAGAATTTTTCCCTAGTGCATTGGGCATTATTCATAGGGCTCAAAGATTTCCTATCTGACCTATTGCTGGTAACCTTAGAAGGGAAGTGGGACATTTGAGGGACTGCTGAGCAGAGAAGGGGCACACTTCCTTGGGTGTGATAGGTGCATGGGGAATGAGTGACTGTAGGCTATTTGCAGCAGTGGGAACCTTGGACTGAGAAATTCTATTGAGAAGAAGACCTTAGCCTGTCACTAGGAAGCATTTTTCCTTGGTGGATTTAAGGCCCAGCTTTGGGGTGACCTATTGCTGAAATATTATGATCAACAGAGTCTATGGATGGGAGGAATGTCTGAGTTCTTTGAGTAGTAGGTGACTTCAATAAAAGATAAGGTTTTTGTATGTTCTTGTCTCCTTTACTTTGTATTTATTTATCTACGTTTGACATGGGTTAATTCTTGTATGTTGTTGCATATAAGTAATTGTTTTTATTATGTATTATGTTTATTGCACATGTAAGTATGGTGCTTATAGCCTGTATTTATAGTTCTGCACGAATATGAAAAATGTTGATAGTCTTACCTTTTAAGTTAACCTTGTGATTTTGGTTATGATTCTTCAAGAATAGGTTTGAATAGCCATGTGCACAGAAAAAATTCATGTGCATCAAGGGTTGGAGTGACTTGTGCACACAGGGAAGCAATTTGTGCATACAAGTAGGACATATTTCGTAATGACACATAATGTTTGTGCACATAGTAGTGTTGTGTGTTTAGTATGATCATGCAAATTTGTTTTGAATTACTTCTGTTGTGTTTTTAAGTTATGTGAAAAGAACAAATCTAGTGTGGTGTGACTCAACTTGAGGATAAACACATTACTTCAAGTGATACCATGTAGACTAATGTGTAGTATAGAATTTGTGTAGTGTATTTTGGAATTGCATTATTCAATATTAAGTTGGATGATGTTACTGTATGTTTGTTCAGAGCTATAAGAGTTGATATTGGTGATGTGGCCTAGACAGAGGTGGTTGGGGATGTTATATTTTGGTATTAGATCATTCTTTGGGAGAAGTGTGTGGCGTAGCCCAACCTCGAAGGTTGGGGATGTTACATTATAGTATCAGAGCATTCTTTGGGATAAGTGCATGGTGTAGCTAAACCTAGAAGGTTGGGGACATTACAGTTTGGTATCATAGTGATTCTCTCAACACTAGACTTGTATTGGCCATAAGTCAACAAGAAGCATCAATGGTCCAGTTTGAACAGTAAGCCTGAATGAGATGAGTTCTATTTAAGAAGATATTTCAACTGGTAAATGAATGAATTTGGAATTTCAGCATGGACATTGTGCAGAGTAAATAAGAATGCATAGATGTGCATGCTAAATATATGATATTGCAGAGTGCAACACTGGAATTGTGCAAGAAAAAATGGTACATGGGTGTGTGCACTAAATATTTTGGGTTGTGCAGAACAAATTTGAGGTGCATGTGCATTACTGATACGCAATGTACATGTTAAAAATTGGCATTGCACATCGATGTTTGTTGAATACTAGTGTGCACATGCGTTTCAGAAGAAAGGATTCTGACAAGATGGTGTAGATTTTTCATGAAGTTGTATCATGCATTCACCTAACAAATCTTGTTTCCTTCACAATTTGTATAATTATTAGTGATTAGAGAAGGACATAATCAATGCAGAAGGCCAAAACTAGGGAAAATGTGCATAGGAATTACAATCTTGATGATGAATTCAAGGATTTGTATGTCAGTTTGGGTGCAGATGGTACAAAATCGAAGGAGCACACGAATTTGGTATAAAACATAAAAGGACTGCAAAAACATGTCCAAAACTATAAAGATGATAATGAGAGGCTTATGAAAGCTAAGGAACAACAATATTACTTCAATGTCAAGTTAATGCAAATCTTGGACATAATAGAAAAGAAAACGGATAAGGAGACATAGAAAAATACATCAAGAGGTCGCAAATCTCATGATGAGAAAATAAGATAACAAAGAAGTGATATTAGGCATTAAACTCACTAAATAATTCATTTAGGAAAGTGCGTAGTAGCTCAATTCCATATCCCATCAGATAGCATAAGAGAATGACTAGTATGGACGAGCTATAGAGGATGCAGATACCTGACTACTGGGTATGAGGAAGTACTTATAGCTAAATAATTATTCTACGTAGGAAGGAGGAATAATTGCTATCTATCAGCTAAAAGGAAAAAAATCAATGTGGTGGGATCACTTTGTGCAAGTGAAACACATTGATGAGAATAAATTGACTTGGAGGGATTTCAAGAGGTATTTTCAAAAGAAATACTTAACCAAGCGATAATATGACAAGGAAATGAATAAGTTCTTTAAATTCAAGATTGGGAGCATACATATAGACGAGTATGAAAGAATATTCTTAGATATGGTGAAATATGTTGCATTCATCAAGGATGAACAAGTTAAAACTCAGAGGTAATTTAATGGGTTGTTGTCATTTATCAGTGACAAGATACAATACGATGATCCCAAGACATTGTGGAAACCATAAAGCATGCTAAATGTCTTTATGACCAACAAAGGGGAAGACCGACTTTCCAAAAGGCTTGGGAAGAAAATATTAAAAACAAGGTGGATAAAAGGAAGAAGGGGGCCAAGCCACCATTTTTGGTAAATACTACAAAAGGAAATCCAATTCCCAAGGAGTCCATAATGACAAAGCCAGTGGAGAAAAATCCAAGGAAATAATCGATTCAATGTTGGGGTTGTGGCAGATATCATATGCATAGATATTTTCCTCAAAGAAGTGATCAAGTGAGGACTACGTACAATGCACAACACGATGCAACAATTGAGGACATGGGAAGAAATGTACCAAGGATTTACGCAATCATGGATAACAAGCAAGCTTATTTTCAGCCTTACATGATTGAAGTGTAAGGTAAGATTAACAACCAACCCATTTATATTTTAATTGATTTAGGAGATAGTCATAGTTATCGAGATCTTAAAATGGTGGAAATGTTTTAATTGTGAAGAAGCAATCTTGGAAAACCTTGGTTGGTGCAGTTAGATACAAGATAAAACATAAAAGTTAATGAGATGGTTAAGGCATGTCCGATGGAGATAAATGGACTACGCACAAAGGCTGTTTTGAATATTATACCTTTGGGAATGTACGATTTCCTCAATGATATGGATTATTTGGACGAGCACGATGCTCTCTTGGATTGCTACAATAAGTCATTTACTTGGTTGTATGAGTAAGGGAACTTAAGATCGGTTCGAATAATTCCAAGGGATGTAACTATCAAAATAATTTCAACCTTGCAATTGAAGAAAAGATACAAGAAATGAAGTCAAGTATTTGCAGTGCACATGGAAGAGGTATGTAAGGATAAAGTGCCAAATGTTGAAGACTGCACAATATTGAAAGAGTTTGAGGATGTCTTTAAAGAGATATTGGGATTGACTCCAAAAAGAGATATTGATTTCTCTATAAATATGATTATGGGAGAAACACCCATATCCAAGAATCCTTATGGGATGAGTACGTCATAGTTGAAGGAGTTGCAGATGCAACTTGAAGAGCTTCTGAAGAAGGGGTATATATTCCCAAGCGTGCCTCCTTGGGTTCCCCTAGTATTTTTTGCGAAGAAGAAGGATGGTATGCTGAGACTATGTATCAACTTCATAAATTTGAATAAGGTAACAATAAAGAAAAAGTGTCCTTTTGCAAGGATAAATGACCTCTTTGATCAACTGCGAGGTGCAAAAATATTTTCAAAGATTGATCTCAGATATGGATATCACCAAGGGAAAATTAAAGAAGAAGATATCAACAAGACTGCCTTTAGAACGAGGTACAAACATTAAGAGTTTATAGTGGTTCCATTTGGGATGTCAAATGCACCATCTGTCTTCATGTGTTTGATGAATGAAGTTTTCATAAGTTATGTAGATAAGTTTGTCATTGTATTTCTAGATGACATACTTATTTACTCAAAGTCTGAAAAAATCACGAGTAGTACTTGAGGATGTTGTTGCAAGTATTGAGGGAGCATTAGATTTTTGCAAAGTTGAGCAAGCGCTCATTTTATCAGTGATAGATTCATTATTTGGGTCATATTATTTCCAAGGAAGGAATAGATGTGGATTCAAAAAGGATAAAATCCATTGAGGAATGGTCGACACCAAGAAATTTTGAAAACATAAGGTCCTTTATGGGACTCCCAGGTTATTATAGAAGGTTTATTGAAGGATTCTCACATATTGTGCACCCAATTACATCTTTGAAAAAGAAAGGTGCGTGATTTGAATGGACTCCAAATTGTGCAAGAAGTTTTCAACACTTGAAATTTTTTTTGACAAGTGCGCCAATTTTTAGAATTGTTGATCATGATGCAGATTTTGTTGTGTGCATGGATGCCTGCAAGAAAGGGATCGAAGGAGTCCTTAGTCAAAATGGGCATGTGGTGTGATACAAATCAAGAAATTTGAAAGAGCATGAAAGGATATATGCTACTCATGAATTGGAATTGGAATCCATAGTGCATGCCTTGAGGATGTGGCAACATTATCTCATAGGTAAAATATTTCAGCTGAGAATAAACCATAGTGGTCTGAAGCATCTTTTTCGACAACCAAGTTTAAATGGTAGGAAAATCAGGTGGTTAAAATTCCTCAATGAGTATGAATTTGACATAAAGAATATCAGAGGAAAAGAGAATCAAGCGGATGATGCACTCAACAGGAGGGTGCATGAGATGCATGCTACAACCGTTAGCATGTCCAAATCCGATTTATGTGACATAATTTTATAATTTTCCAAATAAAATATCCCTTATGTTGACATAAAGGCGAACTCCCATAAAGGTATTTCGCAACAGAAATTTAAAGGTTACGAGATGAAAGAGGATGGGATCATCTTGTATAGATGCAAGGTCTATGTGCCAAATGATCAAGAGTTAAAAGGCTTGATATTGTCAGAGATGCATAAGGTTCCTTATGTAGGAAATACAGGCTATTATAATACAATTTTCATAGTAAAAAAACAATACTATTGGCCAGGTATGAAAAAGGAGGTTGCTAATTTTATTGTTAGATGACTTGAATTTCAAAATGTCAAAGCTAAGCACAGAAATCCAACTAGTTTGATACAACCTTATACCACTTGTAAGTGGAAGTGGGAAGTTGTAACTATGTATTTCATTACTAAGATTCCTAGGATTGATAAGAAACATGATTCTATTATGGTAATTGTGGAAAAGCTTACTAAAGATACCCATTTTATTCCAGTGAAGTCAATGCACAAGACAGTCGACATTGTTGAGATATACATGTGAGAAATTGCTAAGTTGCATGGTGTACCTAAGAAAAATGTGTCTGACATAGATTTCAAGTTTACCTCGAACTTTTGTAAATGGATATTTAAAGGATTTGGGACAAATATGAACTTTAGCACAACATATCATATTGAGACATATGGATAAAAAGAAATGGTAATCAGGTAATAGAATATATGCTCAGGATGTATGTGATGGATAAACCATCAAAATGGGAAGACTACCTTCACTTGGTATAGTTTGATTACAACAATGGGTATCATGCATATTTAAAGATGAACCCATTTGAAGCACTTTATGGTAGAAAGTGCAACATGCCAGTGAGTTGGGAAAACCTAGTAGAATGAATAGTAGTTGGGTTAGATTTTCTTTGGGAAATGGAGGAGAAAATGGTAAATATAAGGAAGAATTTAAAGGCTACCCAAGACATGTACAAAATATGAAAATTTAAAGGAATAAACCATAGGGAGATTAAATTGGGATACCACGAGGTCTTGAAAGTTAAATCTAGACACAATTCCCTAATGTTAGGGAAATTTTCTATGTTTTTAGTGCGCTATTATGGGCCATTTGAAATCTTAGAGAGGATTGGTCTTGTCACATATATGATTGCATTTCCTGCATCCTTGTGTATTCATAATTTTTTCCACCTGTCATCGCTCAAAGATTATGTACCTAATGCTAATCATAATGTTGATTGGAATGTGATTCAGGTGGAGCCAGAAGGCAATTTTCAGGTGCGACTGGTTTGCATATTGAATCGAAAAATCAAATAGCTCCAGAATTGAGTCATGGAGCTGGTAAAGGTCCAATGGAATTGGTACGGTCCTGAGGATGCAACCTGGGACTAGACGGATGCTATGTGGGTAGAGTATCTGCATCTTTTTGAAGATTTTTGAAATTTTGTATGTACATGCATATATGATGCACGGAGGACAATGCATAAATAAGGGGGAGGGGAATGTAGTGTCCCCGATATGAATGATTTGTAATTATAAATATAGGTTGGAGAGTCATGATACCAATAGTATATGTAAATGTACATATAGGTTGGGGATCCATTGGCAATAAGTTTTGGTGTTGCGCACACCTGAGTAGTGTACGAAGAATTGTGATCAAAGATAGGGTGCACACATTTTATAGTGTTGTGAATACTTTAGTAAGTGCACGTGGTTGCACATAAAAGAAAGAACGATCACATTTCACAGTGTTGCACGCACTTGGGTAAGTGCACGAGAATGACCTAGGAGTATGCATTGATTCAAGTTATATATATGTATATAGATGGCTATTTATGTATTGAGTCCATGGAGCTTGAGTGATTATGAGGCTGGCGAGTCAGGATGAAAATAGGCCAGTGCACCTATCCATGTAAATTGTAATCCTACTCAAGTTATTAATATAATATTACATTGTTGCATGTAGAAAAAATCAAACGAAAAGAGATGGGGGGATAAATCCACCGAAAAAGGGAGAAAGGTGGTGAGACTTAAGTCTTAGGAATATTTTATAATATTTTCAGAAAAAGTGTACATTTATGGATAATTATTTTATCCTAAGTTCCTGAGGGTATGGAAAGAGTCATGAAGTGGCTTAAGCTACTTCTGAAGGTGAAAAGTGTCGAGTTAAAGACATGCCATATATGTTATTGGCCTTAGTCTATTTTGAGGGGATTCATTCATTATTTTTCCTCATGTGCAAAAGGGGGTTGAACCATCTGGTATAAGACAACTATTGCCTTATCTGCACAGAGAAGATTGTAAGGGGTTTATGTACTATAATCATAGTTTTATTATCGAATAGGCGGTTTTTTAGGCCCGTGAGAAGTCCCTATGGGTGAGATATTTGATGTTGAATAAGTAGGTTTTCAGGCCCATGAGTGTACTCTCTAGGTGAGAGTTTTGGTGAGAATTTTTCCCTAGTGCACTAGGCATTAGTGAATTAGTCGTGGGGATAGGAGAATTCTTGTCTGGCCTATTGTTGGTAACCCTAGAAGGGAAGTGGGGCAGTCAAGAGACTATTGAGAAGAGAAGGAGAAGACTTCCTTGGCTATGAAAAGTGTGTTGGGAATGAAGGATTGTAGGCTAGTTGTAGCAACATATACCTTGGTCTGAGAAATTTTGTTGAGAATCAGACCTTGTCCTGTCACTAGGAACCCTTTTTACTTGGTGGATTTAAGACCCAACTTAGTGTGACCTTCTGCTGAAAGATTATGAGCAACAAAGTCTATGGATGGGAGGAACATCTGAGTTATGCATATAGTATGTAACTTCCATAAAAGATAAGTGTTCTTCATGTGTGTGTCTCGTTTACTATGTTCTTATTTATATATGTTTGACATGGGTTAATTCTTATATGTTGTCACATATAAGTAATTGTTGTTATTTTGTATTATGCTTCTTGCATGTAAGTATGGTGCTTATAGTCTGTATTTGTAGTTGTGCATGGATATGACAAATGTTGATAGTCTTGCCTATTAATTTAACCTTGTGATTTTGGTTAAGAGTCTTCAAGAAGAGGTTTGAATAACTATGTGTGTAGAACAACTCTATGTGCATCAGGGGATGGAGTTACTTGTGTGCACAGGGAAGTAGTTTGTGCATACAAGTAGGACATATTTGGTAATGACGCTAGAATGGTTACACACACAATAGTGTTGTGTGTTCAGTATGCTCATGCACTATTTTTTTTAATTATTTTCGATGTGTTTTAAAGTTATGTAACAATAAGAAATCTAGTGTGGCATGACTCAACTTGAGGTTGAGCATGTTACTTCAAGTGATACCGCACCGACTAATGTGTAGTATAGAATCTGCGTAGTGTATTTTGGAATATCATTGTTTAGGAGTAAGCTAGATGATGTTACCGTATGTTTGGTCAGAGCTACATAAGTTGATATTGGTGACATGGAACAACTTGGGGTGGTTGGGGATGTTACATTTTGGTATTAGAGTGGGAGAAATGTGTGGAATTTCCTATCCTGGAAGGCTAGGGGAGTTACAAGGAGTGTTGATAATGTTGAGAAGCCTAAGAACATAGGTCACAAACCCAAGTTACCTTGCAAGACTTGTAAGGGTGATCACCTTCTTAACCATTTTCCTGGTGTTTTCGCAAGAGTTGGTTCTAGGCTGTAATAGAGCCAAGCCTTAACACATTTTAAATGAAATAAATTTTGTCAGTCAGACTTGACTTGGGTTACATGCAAGTAAATTTTGAGATAACCTCGAACCACTTTTGATTGGAGACTGCCCCTTCCAACCTGAGAGGGATCTCTCAAAAATATGTCACAACATCATATTCAATAGGCTTAACAGTGGGCAAATCTGAGGGTAACAGAAAATTTTGGGTTTTTAGGGTTGATGGGTTGGATCGGAAAGTAGTCCATTGGGAATGGAGTCAAATGATCAAGAAAGTAATAAGAGTGTTTCGACAATGGAAATCCATGGAGCAGAGGCGAGATAGAAGCTGATTACAAAGGGAAGGATTTATAAAAAGTACGGCAACAGAATAAAGAGAAAACATATCAAAATTCAAGGAGCACTTAGCAATGAGTGAATTCCAAGCATAAATTAGTGGAAAGAGATAGTTGGGATAGAGAATCTAGTAAGGCTAAATTCTGAACCTTCATATATTTGCAAGAAACAACCTATAACCTATCCAACAACAGAGTATCTAACAAACGAATGAATTCCATTACAAACATAGTTACAAATTGGGAAGCAAATGGAAATAAAACCAAGTGAAATGATGTGAAAACGAAGCAATAAGACATTCTCTGCAAACAAAATCACAAGAATCTCTGATATAGATCGAAAATGCTCTACACTCTTTTATCAAACACGATAACAAGTGCTACAGCCCAGGAGTAATACTCCTCTCCTAATCTTTTATAAATATTCCTCATATATGTGTTGAGGTTGAAATCCTCTCTAATCTAAAAGAAAACAACAGTTACAACCAGTTCTTGAAACTTTTTTCAATAGAAAATGGGATAAACTGTCGAAAACTAGGGCGGCGGTTACGAATCTGTATATATCGAATAGAGACACATGTGTATAAAATGAAAGAGTATTTTGTGCATATGTTTATTTTGAGAAAAAAACTCTTTCATTTCCTTGAGATCCATTTTCATTTGCCTCATATCTGCATTTTACAAGCATGTGTCAAAACAGGAAAATATGAGATCCAAAAATTAGGGCTCGGAGATGGATTTGATTCTCCCAATATGTGACACCTGTAAGAAACATGAGAGAGGATTTTTATATTCGATGTTTTAGGCACAAAAACCTTCTATCGTTTCTCAAAATGATCCTCCAGTCGCTCAAAATCATCATTTGAAAATGATGACTCATCATGGTAAAAACCACCACATTTCTCAAAATGAACCTCATCTTGTGGGGGACTTTTGACTGCCTTCACAAGGTCCAAATGAAAATTTTAAGAAACCACTCAAAATATTAGGCTCTGTATATGTTGATCGACTATTCGAATGTGGAAAATGGCCTCCCCAAGGCTGAGAAAAATGTTTTTTTTTTCCCCAAGGTCATTTTTTGCATATGACTGGAGTCCCGATTTTGGGTTTTCGGGTTTTGGGTATCATGTATTCAAGAGTTATGAAATGAAAGGAATTATGAATTGTGAAATCAGGATGGGATTAATTAGGTGATAATAATTTTTCTCAATCTCTTAATTAATCATGATTAACAATTAATCTTTAACCTTTCATGGATTTAAGTGTCGGGACTTCGATAACACTTGACGCGAAAAATCCTAAATCATGAAATCACGATGGGATTGATTAAAATTTAAAACACTCTTAGATTTTTTATTAAGCATGATTAAAACACGGGCTTTCAAGGTTTCTTAAATTGCAAACTTGAAACTTAAAGCACGAAGGTAGCTCGAGTCGTGAAATCCCGATGAGACTTGTCAACATTAATCTTTTTTATTCTTTAATTAACCTGGTTAATCCTTTAATACTTTAGTGAATTCAGGGATCGGGGCTGTAGTTATTAGGATATTTGCGTCGGCCAAATCCTCGACGAAAAAATACTGGGACTCGTGAGCTTTTTCTCCATGTGTCTTAATGCTTGATGTATGTGGTCGTTCCACTGCCAATGCTTCCATTCATTCTCCTAAGTGATCGAAAGAAAAAATTTCAATATTTGTTACAATAGAGGCTCCATCTAGAGATGGCACTTTCTTGCAAAGAACCAAGAACAATAGACCACATGCCTTCATCCATTGGGTGACTTGAAATCATCCTTATCAAACTCTAAAATCTGTCTCTTTACTTCCACCTTTCCGAAACAAAAAAATGCTTATGCATTCATTGGGCTATGGAGTCGTAATGCTTTAAAAAAAACCATACTAGATTCCAAACTAAACCAGAAAGATACTGAAAACCACTGTTGTACTCTAGTGCTAAAGTCAAGCTTATTTGTATACATCACCTACTCTAACCGATATCACTGCTTTGTTCAAGTATAGGAAAACTTCCAAATCAACCAAGTGAGTATCCGACTAACAAACTTAATTATACTTCCATATTTGAGAAAAAGGATGACAGGAACAATTGCAAATTTCAAAACATGCCCTAGGAGTAGGTACTTATAGTTTTGAAATTCAGACTTAGGGAAGTTGGAAATAAAAAATTCAGTCCCCCATTTTTACTCCATATAAACTGCTACTAGATCATAGAAGAGAAGAGATATACCACTTTCACAACTAATCCATACTTCCTCCTATTGAGCAAGTTGTCTGAAATGTTTTTGCGCACTTTGTCCACTGCTGATTTTTTCTTCCACTCGTGCAAAAATGTCGCATTGAAACTTACTTGTTTGTCGCTCAATGGTTGCTAAACAGGGAGGATAGATCAATTGTTTCAATAACCCCTCCTTATGTCCTTCACCTGTTGTCCAAAGATCTTCTTGGTATCTTTCATACATAGGATGATCTCTTTCATGATGTTTTTGATTGCTTTCCTGTTGAACCAAAGTTTCTTGTTGCTCATCATCTTTAGAAACACTTTCACCACATTCATCAAACAAAGGAGCATTGTTGTAAATTTTCATGTGTGATGAAAAATAAATCTGCTCTTCTTATTCTTCTGTATATTCATCATAAACATGTTCATCAGATAACTCAGGAGTGTCATCAGTCAAACAAATGCTATGAATATCAATCGTGAATCTATCTATCTCGGATCCACACTCCTTTAAATCATAGTCTAAAGTATCTTCAAACAACAAACATTCTTCAAGGTTATTAAACATGACAACCCTATCTTCTTCATGAAACAAAACAGTGTCTACAAGATGATCCTCTAGCCTAAATCATCATCATAAATTGGTTTACTAACTTCCTCTAAAGTTCCATGGATGTCAGGATTTAAAATTAGATTTTCATTTTCAGTAATAGAAGAAGTTTCACTCACATGTTCAGGACTATGTGAATGTTGCAGATCTATGTAAGAAGGAGTTGCAACGTGACTGTTTAGGAGAAGATCTATCTCTTCTTCTGTTAAAGGAGGAGATGGTGTATGCAATTTCTTGATCAAGCAACTATTGTTTTCTTTCTCTTTTGCATGTTGACCATGATGTTGAATATCTTCTTATTGAATTTGATCACAAGAGCTATCATATCCTACTTTTTTATCAGCCAACTCTTCTTCATACTGATTATCTTCATCGACTTGAGAAATTTCTGATATTCCTTCCTCCTCTTCAAGAAGATGTGTTTGATTTGTTTGTCTTATAAATTCTATATTACAACAATCTTCAAAAAGTATTTCAGCTGAACAGATTCTTTTACAATGCTGACGAAAAAGTATGTGAAAATCTTTCAATGAAGGAATACTGGAATGAGGTAAATATTTATACCAGAGTCTAGAATCTATTTCCAACGAAAACATAAACAGTTTCATGAGGACATCTTGATGATGTATATTTAATTCATCCATGAGATTGTGGAATTCAAACAAGTGTTGGGCGGGATTGTCGTCCGCATATTCTCCAAATTTAGGAAGGACATCTTCCGAAACTTTAATGTCTAGAATAGTGTTTGAAAAACCATAAACATTTGCAAAGTCTAGAGGAGCAAACCTTCCAGCAATCCGAGCAACGAACGAATCCAACATTTTGAGACTAGTGGAGTTTCCAGTGAATCATGTAGAGTCTTTGAACCAAGGAGTCTCCAGGTGAATGATCACAACCAATTGAATGCCTATCCCTTGTTCACCATCAATAAATAGATCTGAACTTTTTGTCGTATCCTAGGGAATATAGCTTCTTTCCTTCCTCCCCGACAATGGTGCCAGAAAATGTTGTTGCAAGAGTTGGTTTTAGGTTGTAATAGAGTCAAGCCTTAGCACATTTTAAATGAAATAAATTTTGTCAATCGGACTTGACTTGGGTTTCATGCAAGTAAATTCTGAGATAACCTCGAACCACTTTTGATTGGAGACTACCCCTTCCAACCCAAGAGGGATCTCTCAAAAATATGTCACAACAGGATATTCAATAGGATTAATAGTGGGCAGATCTATGGGTAACATAAAGTTTTGGGTTTTTAGGGTAGACGGGTTGGACCAAAAAGTAGTCCATTGGGCATGGAGTCAAATGATCAATAAAGTAATAAGAGAGTTTCAACAATAAAAATCCATGGAGAGGAGGTGAGATAGAAGTTGATTACAGAGGGAAGGATTTATAAAAAGTATGGCAGGGGAATGAAGAGAAAACATATCAAAATGCAAGGAGCACTTAGCAATGAGTGAATTCCAAGCATAAATCAATGGAAAGAGATAGTTGGGACAAAGCATATAGCAAGGATGAATTCCGAACCTTCATATCCCTACAAGAAATAGCCTATAACCTATCCAGAAACAAAGCCTATAACAAACAAATGAATTCCATTACAAACACAGTTACAAATCAGGAATCAAATGGAAATAAAACCAAGTGAAATGATGTGAAAACGAATCAATAAAACATTCTCTACAAACAAAATCACAAGAATCTCTGATATAGATAAAAAATGCTCTATACTCTTTTATTAAACATGATAACAAGTGCTACAGCCCAGAAGTACTACTTCTATCCTTCTCTTTTACAAATATTCCTCATATATGTATTGAGGTCGATGTCCTCTCTAATCTAAAAGATAACAACAATTACAACCAATTCTTGAAACTTTCTGCCATAGAAAATGGGCCAAACTGTTGAAAACTAGGGTTGTGGTTACGACTATATATCTCTCGAATAAAAAAATATGTGTATAAAATAAAAGAGGATTTTGTGCATCTATTTATTCTGAGCAAAAACCTCTCTCATTTCCTTGGGATCCATTTTCATTTTCCTCATATCTGCATTTTACAAACACATGTCAAAACAGGAAAATATGAGATTCGAAAATTAGGGCTCAGGGATGGATTAGATTCTCCCAATATGTGACACTCGTAGGAAAACTAAGAGATTATTTTGGTAATCGATGTGTTAGGCACAAAAACCTTCGACTGTTTCTCAAAATGATCCTCCAATCACTCAGAATCATCATTTGAAAGTGATGACTCGACACAGTAAAAAATGACACATTTCTGAAAATGAACCTCATCTTGTGAGGGAATTTTGACTACCTTATCAAGATCCAAATGAAATTATGAAGAAACCAATCAAAATGTTATGATCTATAGATGTTTATCGACTATTCGAACGCGGAAAATGGCCTTCCCAAGGCTGAGAAAAATGGTTTTTGTTTTTTTTCCCAAGGTCGTTTTTTGCATATGACTGGAGTCCTGATTTCGAGTTTTTGGGTTTTCATGTTTTTGGCACCATGTATTCAAGAGTTATGACAAGAAAGGAATCCGGAATCAGGAAATCATGATGGGATTAATTAGGCGATAATCATTTGTCTTAATCTCTTAATTAATCATGATTAGAAATTAATCTTTAACCTTTCATGGATTTAAGTGTCGGGACTTTGATAACACTTGACGTGAGAAATCCCAAATCGAAAAATTGCGTTGGGATTAATTAAAAGTTAAAGAACTCTTAGATTTGTGATTAAGCATGATTAAAACACAGGCTTTTGAGGTTTCATAAATTGCAAACTTGAAACTTAAAGCACGAAGGCAACTCGAGTCGCGAACTCCCGATGAGACTTGTCAACATTAATATTTCTTATTCTTTAATTAACCCAGCTTATCCTTTAATACTTTACTGAATTCAGGGATTGGGGCTGTAGTTATTAGGATATCTGCATCGGCCAAATCCCCGACGAATAAAAATCCAGACTCGTGAGCTTTTTCTCCATGTGGATTAATGCTTGGTGTATGAGGTCGCTCCACTACCAATGCTTCCATTCATTCTCCTAAGTGACCAAAAGCCAAAATTTAAATATTTGTTACAACACCTGGTATTCTAAAGGTTTTAGAATTGTGGTCTCAGGGTTCCCAATGATCCGTGTCACCAGCCTCTGCAGGTCATGGTAGTGACGATCTGTTGACCAATGATAATAAGGTTGGGGGTAAAAAAGGTAAAATCAACTTTCCTTGTAAGTTATGCAATGTAAATCATCGTACTTACCATTTCCATCATATAGAGGAGGCTTCAAAATTGTAATGCCCATATACTTCTAGACATCATTAAGATTCATAAACATTTCTATTTCGTAAACTGAAACAATAACTTCTTAACATAATAGTGATTCTCATAACAACAACTTAGATTT
>JZKD02S1632393.1:84222-102464 GCA_000966675.3 Picea glauca | reverse complement strand
CACCGTCCAGAGGCTCTCTGCTCACGGAAAAACATCACCGTCCAGAGGCTCTCTGCTCACGGCAAAATACCATCGTCACCGCCAATACAGTCGGCTCATAAAATACAACCTGCAACATCCATCCCCATCGAATGGTGGGCACATCCCCCTCTTCCCGTCCCTTATTCCTCCCAGCCGACTCATGCAGTTACTCCTCCAACCACCCTGCGTCCTCCGTCCTTCGTCATGAGTTAATGTTTTATCTCCTCAGGATCCATGGCTATCCCTCTCTGCATACGCCACCATTTTTATATCATTTTTCATTGATCTATTAATTTTATTTCACAGGTCATTAAATGTGATCTGTAATTCGAATTATTACTCAGTTAACCATAATTAATCTCTTTAATTAATTTTACTTTATAATCTTTAAGCATGTATCCAATTAGGGTCATTACAAAAATTGTTGGAAGACAATGTATTTACCCAACAACAACCTTTAATTGCTTCCTAAGAGTCCTCTCCTACCCAACCTATGGTTTGTGAATTGGTCAATACGATTCAATCTTCCGTTAACCCACTCTTCCATCGGAGAGTGAATTGAATACCATTAATGTTTTCTTTGTTATTTTATATTTTTCTAGACAAGGGGACATCCCATCCATTTCAACAGAACCACCTCCAAGTACTGAGGTAATTTACTTTGATTGGAATAGTCTATAATAACCTCATCTTCCTTCGAGTATCCCTTTCCAGATAATTGTGAAAGTTGTTGATAAGTACATATATTGCACTATAGTAGATGAAGGGACCTATGTTAGTATTTTATCCTCAGCTGCTTGGAAATATTTAGGTTCTCCCAAGCTTGTGCCAACCACTAATCATCTACTAGATTTTCATAGAAGACCTAGTGAGCCTTTAGGGATCCTTCCTTATCTTCCCATCACCTTAGGAGGGAAAAATGTCTGTATTGATGTCATGGTAGTCCAAGGACCCTTAGATTTTAATTTTATCCTTGGGAGGGACTGTGTATATATTATGAAAGTTGTAGTGTCCACACCCTTTCAAGTGATGAATTTTCCCAATGATGGGAGCATAGTGACCATCGATAAGATTTTGTTTGTTAGTCGTGATCATTGTATAACTATTGACCATCTGAATTCCATGAATGTTTCTTACATTCAAGTGGTTTCTCCCCTACCACAGTTCAAGTATGTGTCATTATCTCCTATGCCTTCAATTTCTAATGAGAAGGAGCCTCTCGTTGTATGTATCTTCTTTGGATTTAGTTCCAACAATTGACATGGTAACTCCCTCACTAGGGACATTGGAACATGTTCTCCCCCTTGTTGATCAGAATGAGTATATTGATATGTATTCCTTTTAGAGCATTATTCTTCTATCTGATGAAGACCTCTTGGAATCCATGGTCAAGGTCTATGAACATAGTTTGTTCTCTGTTTCAATCTTTCTAAAAAATGAAACAGATACCCATGAGCATATTTCATTGCCTTTGTCAAGCTCGTTAAAAAATGAAGCAGACCCACATGAGCATAGTTTTTTCTCTTTTTCAAGCTCGTTAAAAATGAAACAGATACCCATGATCATAGTTTTCTTTATGTGTCAAGATTGTTAAAAATGAAATACATAACTATGAGCATAGTTCATTGTATATTTCAAGCTTGTTAAAAAATGAAACAGACCCACATGAGCACAGTTCTCTTTCTGTGTCAAGATCGTTAAAAAATGAAATAGATAACCATGAGCATAGCTCATTTTCTGTGTCAATCTTGTTAAAAGATGAAACAGATAACCCTGAGCATAGTTCATTGTTTGTTTCAATCTCATTAAAAAATGAAATGGACCCCTCTCTAATTATGTCGAGTCTTCCACTAGATCTTGTACCTAAACCTTCATTTCATTCTCTTGTGTCATATGATCCTCTTTCTTCCTCCCTCTCTGGTGAAACTATTCATATTAGTATCCAAGAGTCTAAACAAGTATAGAAGAAGAGTTGGCGGATAGAACGAAGCTTGGGGGCAATGTCTCCAGCCTTTGGACATCATGTGGGAGTTAAATTGCTATCTTTTTCCAATCATGCTGAGGGAAAAGTACCAACCTTTGGAGATCATTTTGGGAATAAAACCTGCTAATGGGTTGTTGGGTATGTGTTATATTCTTTTCACGAGTAGTATCATTTGAGCGCCTACGTCGGGCACGCAGGGGGGTTAGAGGGGGGGTGCAGGGGAGCGGAGCCCCCCGTGTGGGGGTTTGGGGCCAGTGGCCCCAATTTTTTTTTTTCGGGACGACATATTTCCGCCAAGCTGACATATTTCTGGGATGACATATTTCCGGGAAAACATATTACCGGGATGACATATTTCTGGGACCGCATGATATTAGGTGGTTTTTCGGCACATGGTTTTTTGCCGATGGTTTTCTATTTCCGATTAAGGAATTAGGGTTTTGGACTAATCCAGGTCATTGGGTTAGGTTTTTGGATGCCGCTGGATCCTATATGTATATTGTATTGTAAACAATGTAAAACGAGGTATGAATATAATATATGATGGTTTTCTCGGTTTGGGTTTCCAAGTGAAAAATCTTTGTGTAATGTTTGTATTTTCCATTGTATCTTTTTTTGTTCTTTTCTGAATATCAGTTTGCAGTAGATATTGTACAAGGTTAGAATTTTCATGGGTATCACCTTAGCATATTTCATTTTTTGTTTCAATCTCATTTAAAAATGAAACCAAAACCCTGAGAACAATTTCATTTTCATTTTTAATCTCGTGTAAAAATGAAACCAACTCTAAGAATATTTTATTTTCTAGTTTCAAACTCACGTAAAAATGAAACCAACCTCGAGCACAATTTTATCCTCTATTTCAAGATTGTGTAAAAATTAAACCAACCCCTAGCACAATTTTATCCTTTGTTTCAAGCTCGTTTAATAATGAAACCAACCTCAAGTATATTTTCATTTTCAGTTTCAAGCTTGTTTAAAAATGAAACCAATCTCGACCACATTTTCATTCATTGTTTCACGATTGTGTAAAAATGAAACCAACTCTGAGAAGATTTTTATTCTCTATTTCAAGCTCATGTAAAAATGAAGCCTACACTTTGAGAAAAAAATTATTCTTTATTTCAACCTTGTGTAAAAATGAAGTAGACATTTAGAGCACAGTTTTATTCTCTATTTCAATCTCATGTAAAGATGAAGCATAAATTCCAAGCGTAGTTTTATTCTTTGTTTCAAGCTCATGTAAAAATGAACCAAAAACCTCGAGCATATATTCATTTTATGTTTCAATCTCGTGTAAAAAAGAAATCAATCCCAATAACAATTTAATTCTCTATTTCAAGCTCGTATAAAAATGAAATACCCTGAGAACAATTTTGTCCTCTATTTCAAGCTCGTTTAAAAATGAAACTAACCCCGAGCATAGTTTCATTCTTTGTTTCAAGAATGAAACAAATAACCATGAGCTTAGTCTTTTTTCTTTCTCATGCTCATAAATACATGAGAATAATTCACCGAGTATACTTTCATCACTTTTTTTAGCTCGTAAAAACTATACAAAAAAGGAACTCTTTGGAGTCTCCTTTAAGATCTTTTCAGACTCTCTAAACATGAAAATATTCTCGAGTGAGATTGTTTCCTTTTTCACTCTTAAAAAGGATTTGAAAGGGAGTCTGTTCGGTGTAAGTTTAACTATTTTTCAAAATGGATGGACTAATTACGAAAAAGGAATACTCTAGTCAACCTTGGCTAGAAGAGTTCTCCCTTGTATTCGTTTATACTTTTTCGGGCTGGGGGGACTAAATTTATGAAAAAGAAAACCCTAGAGTATTATTTAAGTTCTTTCCAGGCTCTCTAAACATGAAAATACCACGAGTTTATCTTCTTTGGGCTCATAAAATTATACATTGAAGGACCCATATGGTACCGAACACCTCCTTCTTCAGGTTCATTAAACATATGATGAGGGACTCATAGAAGATGAGCTATACCAAACATATTTTATCCTCCTCAAGCTCGTTAAGAAAAAAATACGTACTCACCATTCATGGTGGGGGGAAAATTTGAGAGAAGTGGGTCAAGTTTTGGAAATAATTATGGAAGCCGTTTGTTGTCACCCTTGAACATGGCACATGTTTGCATCTTGTCTTACAGTTGGGTAATCTCCTTGTATCCGAGTCATACCAATCCTATGAGTCATTATACTCCTACAACTCACTCGAAGAGTGCCCTATTTATTGTCTCACTATGTTATTGGTCGAGTCAATGCTTCCAAGTCATTTTTCATGCCTCACAATGTTGAAGGGAAGTTTCAGCCTAAGTCCACCACTTTCAATATTACCAACCTTCATCCTCTCGTCAGTTTGCGCTGATTTGATCCATCATATTAAATCACTTTTCTGTGTCAGTTTTGTGTCGATAATGGGGGACACATCATGGCCCTCCTTCGATGAGTCTATTTTTTATAGAAAATTTTTCCTCACCCCATGAAACTTGCTTGGATGGAATTTCCATTTCCCTATGGAGACTTGAAGTCCCCTTTTGTACTTCCAGAGCCAAAAAATCGTATTTTTCCACATATATGTGCCCTACCAGTTATAAAACATGCATATACATAGGTTTCACCACTAAAACCCACGTACATTGGGTTTGGTGCTCAAAATTAAAAATTTTGTCGGGTTTCCATGTCACGTCACGAGATCTATTATCCTTGACCTCCCATTTATTGGTAATGTTTCAACTTGGCCCTTCAGTTCCATTTGAAGGCTATAAATTGAGCCATATCCAAGCCATGGAAAAAAGGAGAAGAGGATTCAACTTTTGAGAGAAAACATACTCTCGATAAATTTCACTTCACATTGAGTCTGCATCCCTTTATACTTGAAAGTCTGAACACATTGTTCAACACACAATCTCTTCCCTCTTTGATGGAGAACCTCATTGTATCCTTTATATGAGCCTGTATTTGGTGGAGGATTAAAGTGGTGGAGGCCCAACTGGAACGGACTTAGTTTCTCAGTTCCGAGATGTGCCAACACAAAATTTTGTCACTTGTATACTTTTGTTGAATATTTTAATAGAAATACTCTTTTTTTATCCAATTGATATATTGCAAATATTTGAATTGTTATTCCATGGGCGTATTTTTCATGTATGTTGATGGATTATTCTATTTTATGTTCTAACATTATGTATCATCACCATATGCTTGCGTATCTTAGTTTTTGAGGACAAGTTGTAGGTATAAATATTCGAGTTGTGTGCTCAACGATGGTCTTCATCGAACGTCCAGATGAGGTAGGATCTTGATACTGTCTTGTTAGAATTTTATTTATATAGAATAATTGGGATTAGAGTTGATTTATGCGGTCATTCTATCTATTGTGGCTTACCCCATGCCATAGAGTGATTTCCTCCTAACAAAACCGACGACCATACTAGGGATTGATCTTCTGTTTTGGGTTTTGGAGTGTTTTTCTCCTTGAATTGTTGTCTGTTAGCTTGTGTTTCCTTGTCACCTGATTAATTGACAACCTATTTTTTATTTACATATAAGTTTCTTGGCTTAATCCTTTCCCTAACAGTGCTTTACTAAATATACGTGGGTTTTCCCTTGATAAACATGTACATACATGAGATGTCCTTCTATAGGGCACGTACACGCATGAGTTTTTCTCAAACAATCGTGTACATCAACTTGTTTGCTTACTATTTGATTTTGGTGTTTTCTGAGTGAGTTTGGTTGGTTGTTGAGTCTTCTTGGGTCTCTTTCCTAACTGTTAAGTGCATACAGAGTGATAGGAAACCTTCTTATTGTTGAATTTTTGGATGTTATTCTTTCTTATCATTTTTTTATTGCTTGTCCTTGCATATTGATTTGAGTGTTTGCTTCTTGGTATCCTGCTTGTCTTGTCTCCTTTTGCTTGTAGTAGGGTCTATATATCAAGTTGTTATTTAGTCCTTTCATTTTCATTTCTTTATATCAAAAATACAAAAAAAAAAAATTGTTGATTTTGCATTATGCCATTTGCTCTTTTGGTTATTTAGTATTGATCTTGGCATATGTGGAAGGAGGATCCACTCACACCAGAGTTAAGAACAAGTTCACGCAAAGTTGGTATTAGAGATAACCCTCTAATACCTTCTTATTGTCAGAGATATTTCAATGGTTTCATTCGTATATAGGGGTCTTGTTAGTACCTTTACCTCCGTGAGAGGCGGTGCTTTCAATATTTCAAGCTTTGTTAACCTACCCATACGATGGACCATACTTACAATTGTTTACCTGTGCATTGTTTATATTGCGGTGGCTCTAGTTTATTGACATAGGTATCCACATAGGTTACCTGCAGGGGTTATTCTGCAGGTACCTTGAGTCAGATAAGGGTCGAACAACACACAACCTTTAGGGAGGATTACCTCTCTAGGGGGATCTGATCGATTGCATTATTAAGACCACGAGGGCCCTTATAATTGATTTTTATACCTCCAATATTTTGAAGGGAGTTTGAATCCCCTCTTAGGCGAGACATGCCTACTCTAGTGAGGGAGGCCCTTTTTTCAGCCACTATATCCTGTCTGTGTGCATTGGGTTTTTTCTTTACTTTAGTTTTCTCTCTGATTATTAGTTGGCCTTAGGATTTTGTATTGCATCATGAGTTTTCATTGATATGGTTAGTGGTGCCCCCGTGACTCCCTCAGTTATCTCTACCCAACCCATGGTATTCTCTCATTTCATGGGGAAAAATCTTTTTTCATTTCTGAGTGGCATGCCAAATCATGATACTCAACCAATACCTTGGGCCTCTAATCCATTTTTTAGTATGCTAGACATGTCTTTGCACTTTCCATCCTTTGTTTATTTAGCTTATATGAATCCTAGTTTTGGGTCTAGGGGCATGATGCCTACTTATTTTCCCTTTACATTTTGTGGGGTTCATATCCCTCAACCAAATCCCATGGTTGGAGGTTGGAATCCTCCTTCCTCTGGACCCAACCCTAGCTTCAATTTTACCGGATCGAGTGCTCAAATGGGTGCTCCTTCTACTTATTTAATCTCGTCCATATATCATTATTCTTCTATATTGGTTCCTGCGAATGATTTTATCATGGTGGACTTCATTCTTTCCTATGTTGTTTCATCCAGAGGGAGTCAATTTTATAGGATGGGAAACCCCCTTCATGGACTTCCTTCATCTGGGGGAAATATATATCCTCACCTAAGTAGCCCTTATCATGTCTCTTTCTCTTCGCAAGCGGCTTCCTTGGTGATGATCCCCTTACAACCCTTTATGAATTAGTTTGGAGAAGGATACTATATTCTTGAACATGGCCATGGTGTATACCAGAAGCATTCCTGGCCTACAATCTCTCAAAATCATTCTTTCCCGAAACCTTGGTCTCAAATTCCACAACTAGCCACTGCAAGCCATTCTGGAAGCACAAGTCCAGTCACTATGAGTCATACTAGACTTATATCACCAACCTCTTCTAGCCATTTTGGATATAGGTCAACAACCTCTATAGGTCATGTTGAATACATGCAACCAACTCCTGCAAGTCATGTTGGGGACACAACTCTAGTCACTGCTAGTCATACTACACATTCATCACCAACCTCTACTAGTCATGTTGGGAATTCATCACCAACCTCTTCAAGTCATGTTGGAGATTTTCTACTAGCCTTTACAAGTCATGATGGGAGCATGTCACAAGACACTACAAGTCATGATGGGGGAATTCATATGATTGAGAAGCCTCGACGTATAGGACGTAAGCCCAAATTACTTTGTAGGATTTTCAAAGGAGATCACCCTAATCATTTGTTCCCTGCAACTACTATGCTACAATAAGTGAATTCTTTGTTCGATAGCCCTTCGGGTTCTAATTCATATTTTATTTCCCAACATTCAAATCCTTCTTTGGTTGATACATCATCCATGCCGATGCAATCTTCAACTGACACCACTCTTCTTTTTGGGGCTGATGTGTCTCTTGACCTTGTTGTCTTGCATCTTGTTCAACCAACGGTCGTGCCGATGCAATCCTTGACTAACATCACTCATGTTTTGAGGATCGATGCATATATTGAATATGTTGTCTCGCATCCTATTCAAACAATGGTTGAAGAAGTGGTTGTTCCGATGCAATCTTTGGTCGATGCCACTCTTCTCTTGGAGAGTGACAAGTCTAAAGAAGTGACATTGATGATGCAATCTTCGGTCAATCCCACTCTTCTTTTAGGGGGTGATCTGTATTTTGACCATGTCCTTAGAATTTGTAGTTTTGTACCTTCTGAAAAAGGGAGCATTCCACTCTCTCTAAGTATGCTCCCTCCAAGTTCTAGGGTGGTTTCCTTTGATTGGAATGATCTTGTAGAGACTTGCCTTCCTTCTTCTACACCCTTCTCGATAAGGGGAATTATTCAATATATTGTAGATAAAGTATCCTCTGTAGGTATTTTATCCTCCTCAGATTGGAAATTTTTGGGTTCTCCTAGGAGTCCTGCATGGGAGCCTTGGCCTCCCCCATGATATGTTTCTTAGAACAACATCCTTCGAGTCTTAGTTAATCTCTTTTACGACTCTCTAAAAAAGAGAAAATATTTTCAAGTGAACTTGTCTCTTTCAAACTCATTAAATGGATTTGAAAGGACATCTATTTGGTGTAAGTTTTACCCTTTTTCAGACCAAATGGACTAATTACAAAAAAGGAACACTCTAGCCAACATTGGCTAGAAGATTTCTCCTGGGTATTTTTTTATACTTTTCAGGCCTAGGGGGGACTAAATTTATGAAAAATGACATTCTTTGGAGTTAAGTTGTAATTTTATTTCATCCTCCTTTTTGCAGTATTGAGCTGATTGTTGGTTCCATATTTCTCATTATAAGATTCTTACCTCATCAATTTGCATCACCATCCAAGTAGAGACTTGTTTATATCCTTTGCATCTTGACACCCTGTAGCCTAAGAGGAAACATTCTCTCCAGTGTCCATGCCCCACATGCACTTCCTTGCATTGAGCATAGGTATGTTCCACAATTTTAATCTCTTTTCTTAATAGAGACACTCATTTCCTCTCTTGTATCATAACATTCATTTGCCTATGAAAAAACAAAAAAATATTAGTAGGAAAATAATATTATCTTATATCGACAGTAGTTGTGTCACATTTGAACATAGCACAAAATTTTGACTCCATTTTCATCCATAGTTTAGGTTTAGCATTACCATAGGAATCTGGGCTCGTTACTTAGATTTTACTCCTCCCAGTGGTTACTCTTCTAGTCCATATGGAGAGTTCGTCAATGCCTCCTACATCACGAAGTTTCATCATCAAGTCTGTGATTCCTAAGTTGTCCATATGTCTCATTTTGTTGTTCAAAGAAAGTCTATAAGACTATGTTGACCATTCCTTAGAACTCTTGAATTTTCATGTTGGCCAAACCCTCAGTATGTCTCAGAGTCACATGAAGTTGTAGTCCTACCTTGCACCCTAGTCCTACTTTCATTATGGGTAGGTAACCTTGAACCAAGTAGTTGACATCTCCTCATTGGTCGCTAAATAGGGGGTTTCCCTTGTGTTTGATGAAAATAAATCTAGTCACACATTGGGATTCATGTAGTATCTTGGATGCCATTATTCTTATTGTTGGTTTCCTCACCTTTGTCGATATTATTCCTTATTGGTTTCTATTCAAAGGGTCTTTTTCGTGCACTAATTGAATCCATTGCATGTGAAAGATGCATAGGGTCGTTGGTTTGTGAACATCCTCTTCATATGATTTCCTCCAAATCATCAAGTTATTTCTTTGTACCTCATGCTAACTAATGAAAAAATCCTTAATTCTCTCCTTTCAGTGGGTCTCCTTCCATCGACTTCAACTCATCTATTCTGGAAATGAGGCTTAGAGTCCTATGAGTACCTAGAGGCTTGGAGTCATCAATGGGAGGTTCTCATGCCATCAATATTTGGGAATACATAAATGTCTCCTAATCAATGGATTCTTCAAGTGTTCGACCTCAACACCTTTATTCACACTTATAAGAATGTACTCGGTGCCTCGATACCTACTTTCATTATCAATAGGTTTTCTCTCGTTTGTTAATGGTATACATTAATGACTGGTAATCAAACGAAGTCTCATTGTTTTCGACCTCAACTCCTCTATTCACGTGATGTCAACTGGCACCTTTGGAGGATAGTGTATAAGACATGTAGTATCATTTTACACTAGCAACTTTCCTGAGTTGTTGCCTATGGACCAGTACCCATATGACTTTAGTGATCATTGGAGATTAGATTGTACTCCATTGTATACATATATCTTCATATAGATTTTGAGATTCGTTTTTCATTCGGCCTTGTCCATGACTATGATAGCCTATGGCATGTGTCTACTTTGTATTTCCTATTCATATCCATGAAAAAACATTTGGTATATTTTCACATGGATTTGCAGTGTAATTCAAATTGGAATCCATGTGTACAAAGTCATTATGGATTGTAATATTCTCATGAGAAACTACCAGTTCCAGCTGAGTGTCCATCACTCCGCTTCTGGGAATTATAATGTATTTCAACCATCACAAATACTCCTCTAACCTCACACATTACAGGGAATATGTTATAAAAAAAATTGTCTCACCCCATGCAACTTGCTTGGATGGCCTTTCCATTTCCCTATGAAGACTTGAAGTCCCCTTTTGTACTTCTAGAGCCAAAAAATCATATTTTTTCACATATATGTGCCCTACTAGTTAGATAGCATGTGTATACACATGTTGCACCACTACAGCCTGTGTACATTGGGTTTGGTGCTCAAAATTAAAAATTGTGTTGGGTTTCCATGTCACTTCATGAGATCCATGATCCTTAACCTTCCATATACTGGAAACGTTCTAAATCGACCCTTCAGTTCCATTTGAAGGCTATAAATTGAGCCATATCCAAGCCATGTAAAAAAGGAGAAGATAATTAAACTTTTGACAACAAAGATACTCTGGAGAAATTTCACTTCACATTGAGTCTGCATACCTTTATCTTTGAAAGTATGAACATATTTTTCAACCTGTATCTCTTCCCTCTTTGATGGAGAACCTCATTTTCACCTTTATATTAGCTTGTCTTTGGTGGAGGATTGATGATCCAGATTATTTTCGGCATGAAATGAGAGCGGAGATATAATAAAGAAATGCACAAATATATCGCGTATATCCAATAATATAACATAAATATATCAGAGATGCAACCATAAACACAGAGATACAGTAATACATGATTTCTATTAATGAAAGAAATGTACAGAGACTGTAAAAATATAGAATGAAAGACTCTCTAGAATGGTGGCAACTTATCTCTAAGAAGAGATGTGATGGCTACTCGCATTCAAAAGAAGATGATTATTAAAATGAGACTCTAACGGTCTTTTTAACAAAAGTAAAATCCAAAACCCTAACCCCAGAAGATGAAAAGCCAAAAGGTTTGTGGGCCCCGATGGGGGTAGTTGATACGTTAACTTCCCAAGGGTGTAACTTTTGCATACGATCTCTGTTTGGGGCGCTCAATAGCTTGTTGGAAATATCTATCCGAGAAATACAACTTTTGGGTGAGCTACATGATCTACGATCCATGTTGTTCCCCGTTTTCTCAAAAAACATCGTTTAGGGCCTCAAAATGGCCCCTGAAGTTAAAAACTGCTAAAAATAGTAAATTACCAAAATTGCCCGAAACATGTTTTGGGCCAGTTGGAGAAGGCGGGTGGCCACCGATATACACCTGGATCAATCCTCCCTCCTTAGGAAGAAATGGTATCCATTGCGTTGAGTTCTCGGGGGAGAGGAGAAAGCGATTGTTGAATCTGAATCTTGGTGAGCTACTTGCCTTGTTGAAACCGTCACGTTGCTTGGTTTGTTGAAGGTCATCATGAACCTGTCGCTGGAAGGGTTGGACCTTTTTAACCAGTCTGGCTACATGAGATGATTCTGTGCAGAAGGAATATTTGTGCTTTGCTGCAACCTTGTCGACCTGCTTCTGGTGGATAGAAGGTGCTTGGGCTGAGGATGTAGTGGTTGCAGTATCCTTTTGTTCCCCTTTTGAATAGATTGTGGAGAAGATGAATTTTGTAGTATGAGATACTACCTTGCGATACTGTTTAGGTGGGAGAATAGTCGTAACTACCTCTAGTATTCTGTAGAGATGACCCCCCAAAGTAACAATGACACTACGGGGTCGAGACTCATAAATAACGTGGTGCTTCCACATATATGGCTGGCCCAAGAGAACATCACAAACATCCAATGGGGCAACATCACATAATACCTCATCCTTGAAGGGTTTGATGCCATATGATAATCAAAACTGCTGGCTGACACGAAGATCTCATCCTTGATGAAGCCACCCAATGTTGTATGGTTGTGGGTGTGGTGTTGTCGATAATCCCAACTGTTTGATGACCTTTGTTGAGATGAGGTTCTTTTGGCTTCCGCTATCGACAATAAAATGTAGTGGGGTCCCCTTCACCCACATCTATGAATGGAAAAGGCCCTCCCCCTCTTCTGGATCTATTGGTTCTTCTGGTTGAATTGTTGCGGTCACGACAATAGAAGTGGGGTCTGCGTTGATGATCTGTCTTTTACCAGTTTTTTCAGAATCAGATTGTGAATCAGGGTTTGACTCCTTGTCTTTGATATTGACCACCAATGACTATTTTGAGTGACATTCATCAGTTTTGTGCCAGGGACTTTTGTGGAAATCGCACCATTTTCTGATGTCCTTCTTTGTCTTCCCTCTTCTTTTCTTGTGGCTTGGACTAGTTTTCGGGAGACTGTTTGTTAGGGATGTCTTTGTCATATTTAGGTTGTTGAAGATTTGCAAACCCAAACTCCCATTTGTTCTGGTGCTTAAATTTCTTCTCGATTTTAAAAACATATCGATAAGCAACACCGAGTGATGAGATGTCCAAAAAATCCATTTCAATTTGGATGTATCTGTGTAAAGCCCCACAGTATTTCAAAACCAAATGTCGTTCAGATTATTTGATACCCATATTGGTGTGAAAGGTATGGAAGGTATTGGTGAACTCTGGAACTTCTTAGCCCCTATCTTGCCACAGTGTGGTCCATCTCATGTATTGGTCCTCATAGTTGCCAACGGGATAATACTGTTCCTTTACTGCATGCACAAAAAAATCTCAAGTGGGCTTGGCCCCATATATTCCAACTCCTCTGTGGAGATATGCTCCCAGTAAGTTTCCCACAAATGTTTGACATGGGGGAGAGACTTAAGGAGTGCAAAGGTGCTATTTTCCTTGTCTGAAAAATTATCAACAGAGAATTAACCTTCTATCAGATTTAACCATTTATCTAAGGCATCTGCATCTATTTAACCTTCAAACACAGGAATATCAAAATTAACCTATACCTTGAAAGGAAAGGTGCCTCCAAAGTGGTCTCTTGATGAAGATGCATGTTATGCTATCGACAGACATTGAAGGATGTGGGAAAAATTCTCCATCATTTCATCCCTCTGTCGCATGCGAGCTTGCTCAAGCAATAGATTGATAGGATCATCTTCTCCATCGTTTTCCTTTTCTTCAACCATTGAGGGTTTCTTGGGTGTGCGAGATCAATTGTCTTCAAGAGATACAAGCTCGAGACCCAACTTGCTATACTCGGACCTCGTCGGGGACATGCACTGAAAAAACGATCAAGAGCAGCCTTCTTTGATACCACTGATCCATATTATTTTCGGCATGAAATGAGAGTGAAGATATAATAAATAAATGCACAGAGATATCATGTATATCCAATAATATAACAGAAATATATCAGAGATGCAACCATAAACAAAGAGATATAGTAATACACGATTTCTATTAATGAAAGAAATGTATAGAGACTGTTAAAATACAGAGTGAAAGACTTGCTAGAATGCTGGCAACTTATCTTTGAGAAGAGATGTGACGACTACTCGCATTCACAAGAAGATGATTATTACAATGAGGCTTTAAGGGCATTTTTAACAAAAGTAAAATCCAAAACCCTAACCTCGGAAGATGAAAATCCAAAAGGTTTGTGGGCCCCGATGGGGGTAGTTGATACGTAAACTTCCCAGTGGTGTAACTTTTGCATACGATCTCCGTTCGGGGCGCTCAATAGCTCGTTGGAAATATCTATCCGAGAACTACAAGTTTTGGGTGAGAAACATGATATACAATCCATGTTGCTCCCCATTTTCTCAAAACACATCGTTTAGGGCCTCAAAATGGCCCCGAAAGTTAAAAACTGCTAAAAATAGTAAATTACCAAAATTGCTCGAAACATGTTTTGGGCCAGTTGGAGAAGGTGGGTGTCCAACGATATCCACCTGGATCAATTGAAGTGGTGGAGGCCCAACTGAAAGGGACTTATTTTCTCAATTTCGAGATGTGTCGACACATAAGTTTGTCACTTGTATAATTCTGTTGATTATTTTAATAGAAATAATCTTTTCTCATCCAATTGATATCTTCCAAATATTTAAATAATTATTCCATGGGTGTATTTTTCATGTATGTTAATGTATTATGCTATTTTATATGACAAAATTATATATTATCACCATATTCTTGTGTATCTTGGTTTTTGAGGACAAGTTGGAGGTATAAATCTTTGAGTTGTGTGCTCAACAATTGTCTTCATCGAACATCTGGACGAGGTAGGATCTTGATTTTGTCCTGTTATCATGTCATTTATATAGAATACTGGGATTAGACTTGATTTATGTATTCATTACGTCTATTTTGGTTTACCCCATGCCATAGAGTGATTTTCCTTGTAACACTATTCCTATCGACTTCAACACATTATCCAAGAATTAAACTTAGAAACCAATTAGTACTTTCGAACCTGCATGCCTCAATGGGAGGTCTCCTTACTTTTGACATTAGGTTTACATAATTGACCTATCATCGAATGATTCCATGAATGTTTAACTTCAACTTGTTTTTTCACATTTGTTGGAATGTGATAGGGTACCTTGGGATCCATTGTGATTTCCCTCACAATTGTTAACAATGTACATTAATGACCAGTAATAAAGTGGTTTCTACCATGTTCAACATCAGGATATCTATTCAAATGGCTAGAATCGTATCATTTCAAGATCGAGACAAAGACCCTGAGAGCTCCTTAGACACCTAAGATACAATGGAGACTATTTGAGTACTTAAAAGATTCCAGTGTCGTCATAATGATGGCAATATCACTGGTGTATATGTTGTCACATAGATCCACTTTGTATTGGTTTGTGGCTATGTTTTGTCATATTGGAGCTCCATTGTGTATACTTTTGTGGCTACGACCTGATCACATCAAGGAAGGTATGGATCCACAATGCATTTTAGGTGGTCATTTCCTTAGTCAATTCTTTCATGGATCCATAGTGTATTGGTCCATGGCCATGCTTTGAGTCAAGTGTATTCCAAGAATGGGTATTCCTACCTAGGGGATGATAAGTATATATTGTTTGATGTTTCCTTGTAGCTTCTGCCCAACTATCCTATTCCAACGCCCTCACATACATATTTTTGTAAAGGATTTCAACCATCAATTTTTCTTCTAACCTTGTACTTTAGGGCGAGTCTATTACACACCAAATTCCCACACTACTAAATATTATGCTTATGTATCACATTCTACTAAGTTTCTCACTTATGTATCACTTATGTATCACATTCTACTAAGTGTCTATTTTTCATGCTACTAAGTGTCACACTTATGTATCACATTCTATTAAGTTTCATAGTTAAATGTCACAACTTTATCATGATGTGAGAGTACTTGTCATGTTCCCTTGACATGATTGTTCAAAAATACATCATTTGGAGGTCAAAATGCTACCTTTTTCCTGGATATTTTGGCCTTAAATGAGATTCATCACCCCCTTCCCATATACAAGGAGCGATGATCACTCCCCTAGAGTGTTCTAGGGAGTGATATTCACCCTGGGCACAGTTATGGGTGGGGGGGGGTGATGAAGTTTTTGCAACCATTTTGCCTTGATTTGTGATGTTTTTTAAGAGAGTTTGTAGTTGGTTAAGGGATTGGTTGGAGCTATATCCTATTCAAGGAAAGTTCAATATTATTGGTTGAGCCAAATACTCTTTTAAATGCATCCTCTCCTAAAAACTATCCTATGGTTGTGATACCTCAAAGCCTATATCATGAAGGTCATGCTTGAGTGAAGGAAGACATAATTTAAGAGTATTATACTTCTGATCTTGAGACAATCAAGAGAGGAGGAGAATTAAGAGCATCATACTTTTGATTGTGTGATATCCTACATCATATTTTTGATTGGAGGAGATGCTACAATGTCAAACTTGAGATTGTAAGTTCTTCCATTTTTTTGGATTTCCATTAATACATAACTTGGCCTATTCCTCTCATGTCTATGTGTTCAATTATATGCATGTATATTTTTTTTAAATTCATCATAGATAGATCTATTTTCACTTAAAAATGTAGTGTGGAAGAAGGAGGTTTTTCTTTGTTCTTTGTAGGTATTTTCTTGTACCTAGAAGCTTGGACATCAAGATCAAATGTTGGATCAGCGAGGACAACTGTCATGAAAAGGTAATTCATTCATCTCTTTCTAATTCTAATTGTTGAAATAGGTCTAGGGGGAAATTAGTTCACCATTTGTTTTCTTTTGTCTTGGATCAAGAGGGGTCTTGGTCCAAGGGGAGTTTCACCTGTCCACAGGGGGAATTTTAGCACAACAGAAATATAAAGCATAAAAAGTTAAAGGGATATTGTTTCCAAAATGAAAAAAATTGCAACAAGGAGTATTACTAAGGAAAAAATTGGTAATCTACTAGAAAATTTCAGGACTGAAGTCATGGGTACATTATCCTCACAATTTGATGATTTTAACAATAAGAAAATACAGGAAGAAGAAAATGAAACTTTAACAAATTTGTGTCTTGATTGTAGAAAAAAACATCCAAAGAATCAATGTCCACTGAAGAGTATCCAAATTTTTCATATTTGTACAAAACAAATGCAATAGAGGATTTTCCTGCATTGCCTATATTGAAAGAAGTATTTCAAGATGACAATGAAGCATCAAAAACTCTTTACAAAATTTCACCCAAGAGACCCTGACAACCACGGGAAATATGTTTCAAGACCCTTATCAACAATTTTTTTCATTTCCTACTCAAAATATTGCACAAACTACCTGGAACGCTCCCATGCCATGGAAACCCTAACAGTCCCAACAAGGTTTCAATCAACCCTATCAACAACATTGAAAAACCAATAATCCAAATTTTCAAAAATAAGCTTATTCATAACCATATTGTCCATATCAATCTTATCAACAACAATTTTATCTGTAAAAACAACCATTTCTACAATACCCTACACATGTACAACAACCATTTCCATTAATTCCACAACCACCATAATTAAGTCAATTCCAACCTCTACAACTTCCTTCAAACCAACAACCACTAGAACCTACATCAATTCCTTTTCAACATGTAGAAAATCCAAATAATAAAAAAGACAAAATAATCTAAAATGATGACATGAATACTTTTCCCACCCATGTTATCACTCATGTAGTATTACATGAATTTATTGCACAATTACATGAGTCTCCTGTATAATTACAAGAATTTTTTGCACCATTATAGGAAATAAATTTATGTTCAGGGAGAGTAATATGTAAATTCTAACCTTGTACAATATCTATTGCAAATTGATATTCAGAAAAGAACAGAAAATATACAATGGCAAATACAAACATTACATAGAGATTTTTCACCTGGAAACCCAAACCGGGAAAATGAACATATATTATATTGATACACATTTTGTTACATTGTTTACAATACAATATACATATAGGAGCAAGCGGCATCCAAAACCCTAACCCAATGACCTGGATTAGTCCAAAACCCTAATTCCTTAACCGGAAATAGAAAACCATCGGCAAAAAAACATGTACCAAAAACCACCTAATATCATGTGGTCCTGGAAATATGTCGGCCCGACGATAATATGTCGGCCCAAAACTGGCGAAAATATGTCGGCCCAAAAAAAAAAAATTTGGGGGGCGCTGCCCCCGAACCGCCGCTGTTATAACCCTAAAATGCACCATACAGGTTTACCTGGCATCAGGCCAACTCATGCCTCTTCCTAGCCAAAGCCATGCTGAGTAACTCCTCAAAAAACCACTCAAAACAAG
>JZKD02S1632393.1:61391-78980 GCA_000966675.3 Picea glauca | reverse complement strand
GTTTACAATACAATATACATATAGGAGCCAACGGCATCCAAAACCCTAACCCAATGACCTGGATTAGTCCAAAACCCTAATTTCTTAACCGGAAATAGAAAACCATCGGCAAAAAACCATGTTCCAAAAACCACCTAATATCATGTGGTCCCGGAAATATGTCGGCCCAAAAAAAAAATTTCGGGGGCGCTGCCCCCGAACCCCCACGCGGGGGGTTCCACCCCCCCCTCTTACCCCCCTAGCCGCCCGGCGCAGGCACTCAGACACTACTACTCATGCAAATAATATAACACATACCCAACATAATAAATCCAAAGTCACCAATAATAACCGAAGAATATTTAGAGGTAAAACCATTAGATCACTATAAAAAAACAATAAAAAACTAAGCGGATCCCCATGAAAAGAATCAAGAACCAAAACTTGCACCCTTTCCTGAGAGATTACCATTGGAAAAACAAGAAAAAATAGAAATTTTACCCGAGTTAGATATATTTGAGGAATTGAAAAATATTTGTGTCAAAATTCCCCTATTGCAGTCCATTAAATAAATTCCAATATATGCAAAAACAATAAGGTAAATCTGCAATAAAAAGCTGCTAGAAAAAAGAAAGGATCCACAAACTATACAAGTGATTGGACATTTAGCAAGCTTGATAACTATGAAACCAATATATGAAAAGTATTTGGACCCAGGTATACCATTTGTGACAACATCTATCAATAATATTTGTTTACCAAGTACACTCATTTATTTAGGTGTTGAAATAAACGTAATGACACTAGAAACCATGAAAAATATCAACATTGAAAATCTTATATCTACCCCTACGATTTTGGAATTAGTAGACAAATCGAAGATTACGCCAGAGGGAATAGTTGAATATGTCATTGTTTCACTTGAATCCTAGAATTACCTGATAGAATTTATGATACTACAACCAAAGTCTTGTTTAGGAGGACCTTCATTGATAATGGGAAGTCCATGGTTAGCAACAAAAGACACATACATTGGTTTCCATTCAGGAAACATGACAATCACAAATGGTTCTGAGGTAAATTGGATCAAACGCTTTCCATCGACTACAACAGTTAATTGATTGGAACAAATTAAATGGATAGAGGCCACATAGACAAAAATTGAAATAATTCATCATGTTTTAGCAATTTCTCAAGATCTAAACATTAAAGAAAATACAAATGACAATCACTTTAATCATTGCATATCTGATAATGATTCTCCTTTGTATTTTGGGGGAAAACATTATCACAGACATTGTCAAAATTTGAACAGAAAGATGAACCAACTTCATCATCAAATCTTGAACGAAATTCTACAATGGATTATGATCAATTTTCGATTGATTTTCTATTAGGAAAACATTCAAGAAACTTGTACTATAGATATATTAACATATTTGTTTGATTCTATATTTCTTGTAAATACTCTATCTACTTCCTATAATAAAATGATTGAAATATTTATTGGAAAGAGTCTTAACATTAATGTTGATCTTGATGAGTCACATCAAAGACAATTAATTTTTGTATTACAGAAATATTCTAGAGCCTTTTCTTGGGAATACATTGATATGGAAGGGATTCATTTGGATACTTTCACTCACCACATATATATCTAGGAAAATGTCAGACTAGTTCGACCACTACAAAGACAAATGGACCCAACCTTAAATAACATTGTAAAAGAGGATCTAAAAAAACTATTAGATGTAGGATTCATTTATCCTCTCTCAGAAAACCAACAAGTTTCACCCTTGGTTATAGTTCCCAAGAAAATTAATAAATGGAAAGTTTGTGTAGACCACCGAGAAATCAACAAGGCCACATTAAAATATCATTTTCCTCGTCCTTTCTGTTAGCGTTGTCATTTTTTCAATTAGAGTCAGTCTTAGTCGAGTCAGAGTCTTTGTGTCAAAGAATGTGAGGTTAGGTACTAAACAACGAATGGGTCGAAGTCAGCAAGTGGGTGGTTGGCCCTTGGAGTCAGGAAGGGATGTCGGAACCAAAACATGTGAGTGGTAAAGGTATTTTCCTAAAGAGTTGGGTCCTGTCAAAAGTGAAGGTTTTACATGCCAAAGGTCAAGGAAAGTTGTTAAATAGAAGTCGCGTCGACAGATGAAGTGACCATCATCAACTCATTATGAAGTTAGAAAGAATGAAAAATCATGACGCTCGTATCATGTATACTTGCAGCTCTTATCACCTATACTTTACATGCCCCAAAGTGTACCCATCACGCGTATGTGTTGCAAAAATATTCATCTTTCTTCGAAACCTCCAGTCACCATGGATCTAGTGTCTCCTGGCACGATTCCATCTCTCGCCCGCCCAATTATAAATTTTGATCACTCTGCATGTATTCTGTTCACCAGCCAAGTTTATGCACTACCTATAATTCTTCTCGCGAGCTCAGGTCAATCAAGATTACCGCCTTGGGCCCCTACCAAATCCACCTCACACAGAACGAATATGCTTTGCACCATGGAAACATCCCAGAACATAAGGAAGGGTGTGCAAAGTGGCAGGAATTTTGGACCCGAGCCTCAAAACTTAATGTTTGTCAATGAATATCCGGAGGTCAGAGTGTTTTTGAAGAGGTCGGATGCATGTTCTTTTGCAGAAAAATCAAAGAATTCAACATGAAACTAGCAGAGCAGTTCACACTCAGGTTCGATGGGTTCCACATCGTAATAGCAGGGGTCACTTTCCAGGTGATAGAGGAAAATTTGTCGGCCACAACAGATATCCCTCTACACATATAAAGGTGGTTCAAAGGCATGCCTTTGGATGCACAGTGCTACAGATATTTCATCAAACTAGATTGTTTAAATGGGAAAGTCGAAGCCGACGTTCTAGGTAGATATCTACAGGAGCCCTTTCGAAAACTCCTTGGAGTGATTAGGAAATATTTCACCTGTGAGGGAAGGCTTGAAAGAACACATTCGCATCACATTAGATTGTTGATGCATTTCACAGAGAGGAGACAGTTAAATATGCTTTTCTTCTTACACCAAATCCTCTGAGAAATGGCATACAACACCCAGGATACATAAAACCAACCGAAGAAGAAACTATATCATGTCGCTCTCATTAAATTGTTGATAGTTGAGGAGTTGAGGTGATTGGGAAACAATTTGGATTCGTTTCTACTTATAGTGGGTATCCCCAGGGATCCAAAGGGGATTCTCTAAAGGGGATTCCTCTCGACCTGCAGAGAGAGTAACATCACACCACACAAAGGATAAAATAGGAAGGGCTGCAGAGGAAGGAAATTCATTGGAGGATCTATCCACAAAACAAATGATACCCCGGAGGAGGGACAGGCCATGGAAGAACAAGGAAACTGGGATGGCCCAAGTCCCGAGTGTAGAAATTTCAATACACTTAATGTATTCCTGTGATTCTCCTGATCTAATAATTTACGCCACTATTAAATACATAATCGCTTCTACTATAATTCTTGTGGAAAATTAAACCACGATCACAAACACAATCACAAAGTGAAATATCAATAACACATAACATAGAAGTTTTACCAGGAAAGCGTAAAGCTAAAAACCCCACTATCATATATTATGTATATCATGAATCATGAAACAATCTCATACAAAACTCTAATCCAAGAGCTCTCAGTAAAATACAATTGTCTCACACTGTCATACACAAATCAACAAATACATGTGCCAATTTCTGTGTCCAGACAACTTGCCTCCTCTACACAATCTCTGCAATTCTTACAAATTGCCTAGTTTGCACATGCTCATAAGCATATTCACTGCATGTGTGATCAAATCACAATTGATAGCCAAACTGTCCCTTTCACCTGTTATCTCAACTGGGTCTCCACTGGATCTGACATGCATGTAGTTAACCGTGGTGAATCTTCAGTTTCATGTGAGTTCACCCATTAACTGAACTCTCACTAGTGCATGTTTAGATACAACTAGTACAATTGATCTTAACTCACTTAACCACACTTATAATTCTGTTAAAAATCCAACTCACTTAGTTATGAATGAAATAACAAATTAATATTTATTGTCTAATTTATTTAAGGGAAAAGTAAATTAGACATGTTTCTTGTTGACTTTTCAACACTCCCTCTCAACAAGAAAGGGATTATCCTTCACCCCAATCCTGTCTCTATGATATTCAAATTTTCTCCTGGTGAGCGCCTTCATCAGAATGTCTACATCTTGATATTCCATAGGAATGTATTGAAGCAACATGATCTTCCGCTGCACACAATCTCTGAGCTGATGATACCAGATATCTATATGCTTAGATCTATCATGAAACACAAGATTAATCGAGAGTTTAATGCAACTCTGATTATCACAATAAATCACTGTCAGATATAAATGAGAACCGAACAAACCAACCAAGATCTTCCTCATATAGATAGCCTCACATGCATCTTGACTCAATACCATGTATTTCGCTTCCGCTGAACTAAGTGCCACAGATCTTTGTTTCATGTTGTACCAAGAAACAGTTGTAGATCCGATACTAAAGATCCACCCTGATGTTCTCTTTCTGTCCGTTGGGCTGCCTTCCCAATATGCATCCGTGAATCCATGCAACTTCACCTCATCCATCTTTCTGTACCATAATCCATACTCAGATGTGCTCTCTAGATATATCAGGAAATCCTTACCCACCTTCCAAAAGAGTTTGGTAGGCTTAACCATCGCTTGACTTAGCTGGTTAACCACATAACAAATGTCCGGTCTCATGTTCACTAAATACATTGGAGAACCTACTAACTATCGATAGACAATAGAATCCACTACTTCTCCAATAGTAGCATCCTCTTTTCTCCAGTTTTCTAGAAGAGGAGTATCCATGGGTTTGCATCCCTCCATGTTAAACTTACTGAGTATCTCTCTTTCATACTTTCCTTGAGACACAAAAAGTTCACCATCTCACTGCCATAATTCCAATCCAAGGAAATAAAGAAGAAGGCCCAAATCTTTCATCTCAAACTCCTTTGTAGGGTCCTCCTTTCATGAGTGTATCAACTGCTCATCACTAGTAAGAATTAAGTCATCAACATAAAGAACAATGATTAAAAGCTTACTCTTCATAAGAACTTTCTCCTGAGAAAAGTTACTTTCTTCTCTTTCCAGAAATATCATTTTTGAAGGAGGTTCGTAGGTTGCTAATATATTTTCCTGCAAGAATGCATGATTCTCACAGGCTTCCTTAAGAAAGGGTGTGAGAAGTTCGCACTGTGTTGAACTGCTAGGGTGCGAACTCTTTCTAAAGTAAGGAAAAAGATGAATTCTTGATTCTTCTAGAAGGGAATCTTCTAGAAGGATGAGATGGCATTCGAATGGTTATCCTAGTACTGGATTCCCTGATATTTTTGGATCACTCTTATCCAAGTAACTAATTCATTCTCTCCTATATATTGAGGGAATTCTCATGGAAAAGGTTACGCAAGGTTAAGCAAGATTCATTGGAGAATTAGTGAAAGAATTGTGTGAAAGATTGAAGCTTGGAGACTCCAACAAGTTTATCTAAAGGGGTTGATCTTCTTCATGCAAGTGAGCAAGTGTGTGTGTCAGAGCCAAGGGCCATCGACATAAAGTTTGTGACATCAAGGATCAGGTTGTAATCTTTACTTTCCATTAATATGATACAGTAATATGTCCCTTTCCCATAAAACTATTTCCACATTATTGTATAATTCCTTGATCATATACATAGATTGACCGTTGAATAGATTGTGCTTTCTTCACTTTGGTTGGTTTGTGTTGTGTTGGTCTTGACTGCACAAGAGTACTAGAGTGAAGCAGGAGAAAAAAATACCATAGGAAGCAATTATAAGGTATGTTACTCGTTCTTTCCTCTTAGTTAATTCAATGATCAAAATCTAGGGAAAGAGTCATGTTCTGTCTTGCTTTGTTCTAGATCCAGGTGGATCTAGGGAGATCGGTTTATGTCCGCACTTACGGATTTATACAATAACAAAATTGGCAACTCCACTGGGGATCGTTTCCTTTTATTTGTGGTTTTTGGTATTTTTCTGTGGCCATTTTCTCTGGTTTCACTTTTCTCCTATCCTATCAATCTCCGAGTCTTAAGGATATCCTGATAGACCCTCTAGGTCCAGAAGCCTTTTTCAATTTTGCTTCATTTTTCAAAATTTTGAGTATGCTCAGGAATTCTTGCACTCTACTTCATTGCATCCTGCGAGAATAGGTAGAGTTCGCACTCTTCTTTTAGGTTTCAGTGCGAGGTTATCACACCCTGCTCAAGGGTCACCTGCGAGAATAAGTGATTCTCGCACTGTGTAATACTGCCTGCCTGCAAACTCATTTTGTCAAGAATTTGGATTTGAGTTTTGGTTTTTTCAACTGCCCAGATCAGTTTGATTGCCTCTTATGAGTTTCTTGGACCACTAATTGATATCTTTCTTGTCTTTTTTTGTGTGCATGAACAGTCTTAGGGTTCCAAGGCTTTTCTTGTCATTTTGTGTCTTAACTTTCGTTTCTTGACTTTTCTTGGCAAAATCATTATCTCTGACTTCAGAATCTGAGTGTGTTTGATTAGTTAAGAACTAGTGATTGGTTGAAAGTTGAGTACTTGGTTTTTGTCATTTGCTTATTGGTTTGAAATATCATTTTCATTTGCATGGAGAAGACTACTTTGGTTTGCTTTTTATTTTTGCTTTCATTGAAAGAGTTGATAGAGTTTGTCATTGCTTGTTCATTTGGTTTTTGATTTTCTGTACTCTCACTATCATAGTGTGGGTACTTTTTGAAAAGTAAAAAAAAAAATTTCTTTCAAAAAATTCTTTTCGTTTTAGAAGACATTGAAAATCAAATTATTGAGATTGTTGAAGTATTTGAAAAAAGGCATATTATCGAGAATTGTCATTTGATAAGTGATTGTTTTCATTTTCATTTTAAAGGAAATTTTGCATTGTAGTTCAAGGTTGATCTGGAAAACTTTTTCCCTCTCCCATACATAGGATTCACTGAACAAAAAGTGATATATTTCATTCTTATCCTTGCATTGTTGGGTCAGACTCATACAACATAAGTTTCACTTCTGTTTCCTTTGGGTAAACAATAGCTCTTAATAACACTGCGTACTCATAAAATTTATCTAGTAACTCTTTTCTAGGGCTCTATTACACCAACATTTAGCTAGGCTAGCGCTTTGGAGTAGGAAGAGAGATACACTCTCCAAAAGCAAAAAACAGACAATAGCATCTTGTGTTAGGGAGTGTTAAATTCCATTTGCAACATCTTGTCCTAGGAAGCCCTTCTCACACAAGGGTCAAACACTAGGTCGCATTGATATTGGAAAAGTTATTCACCCTGCTTTGTTGATATCAGTGTAGAGATTGCACGTATTACGGGGATCACTCGGAGGTATACCCACAATGATGAGTGGAAGCCTTTTGAGTTGATTGCGGGCTAGATACCCTGCCCTTGCATGTGGATCGGACTGTCGACTGTTCCCCCAAGATTTATTGTTGTTGGTGGTGACCTTAGTGGCCTATCTTTCTAGGTTCTTACCCAAGGTGACTGTGGAGGGGAAAGTCTTCACAGTACCTAGAATTGACGTTGACCAAACTCACTCAGGCTCCTTGGAGGGTATACCCACGATTATGTGTGGGAGCTTGCACTAGGGTGTAAGTCCATTAAGCAGGTCGTCAGCGTAACTTTTCCACCCTAGCCCCACCCCTTTTCGTCTCGTTGTTGTGACGTTGGATTTCATCACCAACTAGTGGCTTCGAAATTAGAAGGTCCTGTTTGTTTGGTGTTGCTTCTTAGCTTTTGTTTTCTAGCTCGTGTTGTTTTTTTCTCAAAGTTGACCATAGAATTTTCTTCGTGAAGTTTGTCACTCGTTTACAATAGCTCCTCCACGTCGTTCACGTAGAATGTAGGGTTTATCTCCAGAGCATCTGGATGGTTCTCAACCCTTGCCTACAACTACACTTGAGCGCTCTCCTGTGAAAGTGAAGCCATAGTCATCACCACACCACAAGTGGAATGAACTGACTCTCTAAGACGTTTTCGGATTACAAACACTCGAGAGGATTTTCAACTTCCCAGTGATTCTCAGTGCCCTTTTAGACGACTGAATTCTTCTGGAGAATTATTTGTTACCTCTTATGGAGCACGCGTTGGGCCTTTTCCCTACATAGAAGGCCAAGATCCTTTTTGGTCTACATTTGTTTTCCGACGAGACCTTTTTGGTCCAGGTTCCCCTATGATTTCTGAGATTAATCCACCTGTGATTTTCGAAATCTCTAACCTAGAGACAGTACCGTTGACTACTGCTTATCACTTTACTATCCCTGCCGAAATGGCCCATCTCCCAGATACTACGAGTGTCCCAATTAGGTTCACTACAGCTGGTCTTGCTCCTATAAACGCCCAATGTCACTCCAACACTACCACCCGGATACCATGCATTGAATGCTTTGTTGAATTCTTCTATTCCAACACCTATGCAAACCCTAGCTGGTTCTCCAGGTGGTCCTTCTCTTCCTAGTCACCCTATTTCTAGTTTTATTCCAACACTCCCTCAATTTCCTTCTGGAAATCCTAATCCTAGTGGCACTATCCCATCCATTACACCAAACTTGCAGATTCCTGTTAGTGGACAAGGTGGTACGTTTCCACTTCCTCTTACTGGACACTTTCCAAATACTATGCAACCTTCGCTTGCAACACAACATCTAGTTGGAACTCTGCCTATGATAGGGGGACCAACCCCACCTTTTGGAAAAAATATAACTCCTTCTTTGGCCCAGTATTGGAATCAGATGATACAAAATCTTCCTCAAACAACTAGGGGGAAACAACCTATCCCTACTATAGGCCAACCATATCCAGGTATACCAAATCCTATTTGGGGTACGAATTCTCAAAATCATGTCCCCACTCAAGGTTACAATCACTAGAGTTACTATCCTCTCCATCCACCACCGAATCTGCCTGGGTCTTCTCATAATGTGCAAACTGCTTACAGTCCTACTGGTTTGCCTATAGGGCTTCCACCCCAAAGCCACCAGTACCCGCAGGTGAATCGACAGTTACCTTTTCTCGCTACTTTGAATTTTCCAGATTTGTCTAGGATTTTAAATGATCCTATTCGTCACTCTCCCCAATGGCCTACTATGCCAGCCAAGCTTCCTTCGGACATTCCTAAATTTGATGGTAAAGTGGGAGAGGACCCAAACAATCACATTATGACTTTTCACCTATGTTTTTCATCCAACTCATTGATGGATGAATCTATTCGTTTACGTCTTTTTCAATGGACCCTTACCGGTTTTGCTACGAAGTGGTATATTGAATTGCCCCGATGTTTCTTCTCTGACTTCAATACCCTCGCTATGGCTTTCCTTACACATTACCAGTTACTGATCCATTATGATACCGGGACTGATATTTTGACCTCCTTCAAATAGACTAAAGGCACTCATATATCTGATCACATCCATGAGTGGCGAAGGAGATGACGTCTCATTAAACTTGAGCTCCCTGATCAATTACTGGCAGAATGGTTTACAAAATCATTTGTGAACGAAATCGGTAAGGACATTTCTATTGGTGGCGTTGTCATGGAAGAGCAGGCTATCAGTCGTGCTCAGTATCTTGACCTTGTTTATTCAAAAATAGGAACACTTTATGATTTACTACCTGAATTAACTCGTCCTAATGCTTTCATCACTTCAACTACTCCAGCTGCCTCACATGCGGCCGACGGTGTGATTGGTACTGCCCAAGCCTGATCTCATTTTGTTTCAAGTACAAACCCTAAGTATTCTTCTTCTAATGTTAAAAATGCTCTGTCTCCTGCCACTCCCACCGGAAAAACTTCTGAGGTAAATGTCGTCCAATCTACCCCAGCTGGTAAAAACAAATCTAAAAAGGTGAGAGGGAAAAATAAGGAGGGAAAAAATAATCCTCAAGCAGAGCAACCTAAAACTACTCCTGTTGATGACCGGGATAAGCGCAAACCCCGATACCCTTTCCTTATCTGTGGTGATGATCATTAAACGAAGGATTGTCCACGACGTGCCGAGGTCACTAAGTTCCTTCAGGGAGCCCCGAAACCTCTTGCACCGACTGTCTTGTCCCAACCCTTCCCGTCTCAACAACAAGCTCAGTTGGTCATCCATGACCAACCATCCTCTTCTACTACATCATATGTTTTGATGTGTATTGGTGATTCTAAGAAGAACAATGTTGCACTCACAACTAGAGCCAAAGATTATACTCCATCTAAGGAGAAGGTTGATGATTTAACTCCTGCTTTGGTACAACCCTCTCTAGCGACTCCGCCTACTAATGGTCCTCTTCATCTTGAACGACGGAGCCTCGACACATTTTTGTGACCCCCCCTAAGGGTGTCATTTGGAAATCGGCTTTCAATCCTCATGCTCGTGTGGCCCAGCATTACAACATTGTTGAAGATCTGGCCTAGGCACCTTCAGGGATGTCAGCCCTTGAATTCCTTCAGTCTTGTCTTGCACAAAGGAAGGAACTACTGAAAGCTATAGGTGGAATTGACCCAACATATACAAATTTAATAGTCTTTGACTTGGAAGATCACATTCCAAGTTTACCCCCTCAACTTTCATTTCAAATCCAAGTGGTTGTCTCTGACAAAAACATTTGTCGAACTGATATCGACGAGGGTGCCTCGACTTGTGTTATGTCTCTTGCTTGTTGGAAAGCCATTGACTCTCCTCCTTTGAATGAATCCCAAAACACTCTTAAAGCCTTCAATGGCTCTAGTTTTAATCCTTATGGTGTTCTTCCTTCATTTCCTATCATGTTAGAAGGTAAAACGGTCCAAGTTGAAGTGGAAGTCTTCGATGCTCCCCTTGATTATAATCTTATGCTTGGACAAAGCTGGATAGATTCCATGCATGTCGTTGTGTCAACACTTTTCCATTTCGTACATTTCCCTCATCAAGGAAAGGTTTTTACCATCGACCAACTCGCCTTCTTCAATTCTGATACCCATACTGGCAATGTGCCATTTATTGCTAAACCCCCCCAGGGTTATGAGAACATCGGGGTAGGCCTTTTAAAGGACTCCTCATTAATGGGTAATTTTCCCATTCCACTGCCTGATGTTCCATGCCCGTCAGTTGCTTCTATCAACATTATTTCTACCGTCCCTCACAAACTTCCAGCGTCTCACGACCCTTGGATTGTCTCTGACCCTGGAGATCATCTTCGTTTCAACGACGCAATGTCGTTAAGTCCGGTTGAATCTTCTTATCAAGCGATTCAATCGGCAACACCTTATACTCCCTCTCTTGATAAGTTGTCTCCTGATCCTTTTCGTGTTATTTTTCCCACTAATGAGATGATCATGTCCGTCATCGAGGACACCCCTTGGGACGATGGGCATCATCATTCCATCCTCTTTCTAGAACAACACACTCTTGAGAACTACCAACGGATTTTGACTCCATTGACCGTTGTTGTCATATCGAATGTTCCTGGATTTGCACATGATATTTTTGCAGAAGGGAACCTCAGTAATATCTCTCCCATGATTCCCATTGACATATCCATTAAACCTGGAATCGTCGAAACTATTCATATTGGAGCTTCGTGTTCCCAAGGTGAAATAGTCACCTATACATCCTTGCTTAAAGATTTTTGTGACATATTTGCCTGGAGCTACGAGGAAATGTCAGGTATCGACCCTGCAATTGTTGTACATGAGATAAAGACATATCCTGGCGCTAAACCCATCCGGCAACGCCTTCATCCAGTTCACCCACGTAAAGCAGCTGCTATTAAGCTCGAAGTTGAAAAACTTCTGAAAGTTGACTTTATTTATCCGGTCGCTCTTACATAATGGGTTTCCAATCCTGTACCTATTGACAAGAAAGGTGGTAGTATTTGTGTATGTGTTGATTATAGGGATATTAACAAAGCTTGTCCGAAGGACAACTTTCCTACCCCCTTCATCGATCAGATTGTCGATGATTGCGTTGGCAGTGAAATATTTTCCCTCATGGATGGTTTCTCCGACTATAATCAAATTAACATTGCTACTGAGGATCAACATAAGACTGCTTTTATTTGTCCTTGGGGTACTTTTGCCTATCGAAAACTCCCTTTTGGTCTTAAGAATGCAGGCGCCACTTTTCAACACGCTATGTCTTATGCTTTTCATGATATAAAGCATATCGTTCAACCCTATTTGGATGATTTACCAGCTCATTCTTTGTGCCGAATCGATCACCCCAGTCATCTCCGAGCCATTTTCGTTCATTGTCATATTTACCGGATACGTTTAAATGCCCATAAGTGTGTTTTCTGTGTAGAATCTGGTCGTCTTCTAGGTTTTATCGTTTCGTGTCAAGGGATCTGGGTGGATCCTTTGAAGGTTGAGGTGATTCTTAATCTCCCTCCTCCCTCTACACTACGCCAGTTGCAAAGTTTGCAGGAGAAAGCAAACTTTCTTCATCGTTTCATCCCTAATTACGTCGAGATCACTCGTTGTTTTACGCAACTACTAAAGAAAGATTCAGAGTTCATCTAGGACGAAGTGGAATTCTTGCACAGTCAATTGGGTTCACTCCAGCTTCCAATAGCTCAACAAGAAGAGGAACATGGTAATTCTAGTTCCGAAGAAGAAAATGTAGGAAGGGTAGCTCTAGAGTCAATGAATCTTCTGGATTTGAATGCACTTGTTGAGCCTTTGGATGACACAGACAAGCCAGGGAATGACAATGGTCCAAATCCAACAACGAATATTTAAGTATGATTTGTTTATCATTATGTATTTGCAAAATCTATTATCAAGTCTATACTCTCTAGTTTAGAAGTAATATCAACAATTAGTTAAGCAATTGTAGGAGGACATATTTTCGGTTGATAGAAGCTCTGATAGAGCTGGAATTGTGGCATTTTGAACACGTTTTGTACTCTGTGGTCTAGGCTAGACCTTTTTAATGAATAAAAATCCACCAAATTCTATAAATAATAATAATAATAATATTGTGATGTTCAAAGGTGATCTCGCTTTGGGATATTAATCAATGGTTTTTGCGCATTGCAAAAGTTTTCTTGAGTTATATTGGATTACGATGTTTGAACATGGTTATGTCACATTGTGACATTCATCTCAACTAACTTCAAGTCAAATTGTTGCACTTCTTAATGGTTATTTCGGATTGTGGCATTCATCTTGCCACATTATTGTAACATTCATCTTGCAACATTACAATGTTGATTAAGGGTTTTGTTGCATGTGACATACATGAAATGTGATGTCACAATGTGACATTCATTAAGGGTTTTGTTGCATTGCAATGTTCATCAAGGGTTATGTTGGGTTGTGACATTCTTCAATGGTTATGTCAAATGGTTTGACTGTGGTTCAATAAGTTTCTGTATCATTTACCATGTGTGACTATGGTTGACTATAGTTGAGTAAGTTTGAGCATGGTTTACTATGATTGAACAATTTTATAATGGTTGAGCATGTTTCACTATGGTTAACAATAGTTGACCTTGGTTAAACATGGTATATTTATGTCAAATTGTTGCATTACTTAATGGTTATTTAGGATTGTGAAATTCATCTTCCTACATTAATGACTATGTAATATTGTGACATTCATCAAATGTGATGTCACATTACAATATTCATGAAGGGTTTTTTCACGTTGTGATGCTGTGAAATTAATTAATAGTGGAATGTGTCTGTGGATCTACATTAAGGTCGGAGCAGTCTGTAATCAGTCTTGTTGTTGAGATGCTCGATCAATCAACTACCCTGCAAAAATGTGAAAATGAATATCAACTAATTATGGACTCTGCCAATTGACTTATTTGATAAGTGTCGACCCTCATAACCATTGGCCACCAGTCTCCGTAACTTCTTTGCACCACTTACTAAAAAATTTCCACGACCCTGGCAACTGTTTTAGAACTGAAACAGAAAGACATGCAAAATCCAATACACTTTTTCGTCAACTGTATATCCACAACAACCCCTCATTTCGACTACTGATTTATCGCTATCCAACCTCTCTTTCATTTATATAATTTTGAAATGGATCATTTATCGTGGTTGTACATTTTTTATGGGTCTTCTGCTTTTTTACTGTAAAGTTAGCTGAGATATACATACCCTACCCTTTTGGATTTGAATTGATGATTTTTTAGAAAAAAACACATATTCTTAACCATTAGATCCACTTGAGTTGTTCTTAAAAATATGTAAAAATTCTATTAAATATTTATAAATTGTCATATATTTTCAAAATAATAATATTTTGTTTACAAGAATAATGATAATAATAATGAATATATTATGTATAATAATAATAATAATCTATTTTTAAGGTCACCATTAAGTCACACTACCACAAACCACCCCTTTCAAATAGCCGACATCAAAATAAAAAAAATAAAAAACAAAAACTAAACATTCTGTGAAACATAGCAATGGCAAAATTTAAATTTATTTGCAGCACGGTCAAAATTATACGAAAAGAGCCCCTCGTTATTATATGTCCCAGCAGAGACATAACAGAGAACTTGTGGATTAGATGGTACTAATTTGGAGGAATTGGATGTACGAATTGAACGTAAAAAAAGCTTATAGATATAGAAATAAACAGTGAAAACGCATAAAAATTAGTAAACAGCGTTTACTGTGTAGTATGCATTTAGTATGCCAACTATAGAAAACGCATATAAAAGTAAACAGCGTTTGCTGTTTCTTTTGCCGTTTGGTGGCGCCCCATGCAGACACAGATGAAGCAGGATCTTATTCTGCAATTTGCTAAAACAGACTACCTTCTATGCTGCTCTAAGATTGTATATATGTTAGTCTTACTTTTTTTCTTCTGCACTGTACTGTTTCAATTGAATTGGAACTGAGCTGTAATTCATAGTTAAAATCCATGGAAGGACAATTTAGATTTCACATTGGTATGGGGCTGACTCTGTTCATGCCCATGTTATTGCTTTCTCTGTCAGCCACTTTTCATGTATATGGAAGAAAACTAGCTGATAAAGAGCATTTAGGATTCAGAACAGATCTGGTGCATGTAGATTCGCTGATGTCCCCATTTAGTCCAGGGAATATCAGTTTCACTGAGCGCATGCAAAGGGCAATCTACCGAAACAAGCAAAGGGTGCAACAAAACTTTGGAGCGCCTATAATGACAGGGACCGGAGAATTCCTCATGAATCTTGCAATAGGTACGCCAGCTTTACCCTATTATGCGATTCTTGATACTGGAAGCGACCTAACATGGACGCAGTGCCAGCCCTGCATTGATTGCTATCCACAGCCAACTCCAATCTATGATCCTTCGCATTCCTCTACGTACAGCGAGCTTCCATGCCAAAGCCCGCTTTGCATCTCGGATTTTGACTGCACAAATGCAAGCTGTGAATACGACTACAGCTATGCTGATTTTTCATCCACATCGGGGATTGTCTCATACGAGACCTTCACATTTGCTTCCAAATCTGGAACGAGTCAATCGATCCCAAAAATTGCCTTTGGATGCAGTACTAGCAGTCAGGGCAGCGGCTTCAGCCAAGGAGCCGGGATTGTGGGCTTCGGACGAGGTCCCCTGTCGTTAATTTCACAGCTTGCTTCATCAATACCTAATAGGTTTTCTTACTGTCTATTGCCAATTCAAGATTCTCAGTCAAAAACGAGCCCGCTGTTGTTTGGAGAGGCTGCGAAATTGAGCGGGAATGCCACGAGGTCGACTCCTATTATCAAAAACACCAACGATCCGACCGGCGGCGATGACACTTTCTACTATCTCGCTTTGGAAGGTATCAGCGTGGACAATAAGTTGCTGAACATTCCCAACGGTACGTTCGACATTCGACTTGATGGAGGCGGGGGCATGATCATAGACTCTGGAACGACTCTAACACTTCTCGATCCAGCGGGCTATGATGTGCTGAGGCAAGAATTGGTTTCATTAATTAAGCTTCCCGTGGCTCAAGGCGATCTAAACCTCTGCTATAGTCCGCCATCTGAAGGAACTCAGCCAAATTTTCCCACTATTACGTTTCATTTCAGAGGAGCGGATTACCCTTTGACGAAAGAGAACTACATGATTACGGACCAGAACGGTTTCCTGTGCCTTGCAATGATGTCAAACACTGGCATGTCTATTTTTGGTAATGTCCAACAGCAGAACTTCCATATACTCTTCGACATGGAAAATGAGCTGCTCTCCTTCGAGCCTGCAGTTTGCGACAGTATATAAAACATGGCATGCATAGCTGTATGATTTTGATTATTCATCTTACGATCTAATATAAAATATATTGTTTCTTGTTTTTTCAATTCCATAAAATGATTTTGACCTGGTTGTCATTCGTTGTTCGGAGGAGTATGTCTTATTAGTCCCCGCCTTACCAGAAAGAAGGCAGGGACTATCGTAAGCGGTTTTCTCTATTTCATTATCTAGATACATAAACCAAAGTGTTTAATCCAAAGTTTTTAACTCATATTTACTTTTTCATTATCTAACCACAAATTCCAAAGTTTTTAACCTCATATTTACTTTTTCATTATCTAGACACATAACCCAAAGTTTTTAAACTCATCTTTACTTTTTCACAGCATATGAAAGGCTTACACCACTTTCTTAAAACCAATGAAAATCTTTGAGGCCTTATTGACATATCGTGAAGGTAATGGAAATCTTTGAGTTCTTATTTGACCTATTATGAATGTAAATAGATGAGAAAACCAATGAAAATCTTTGAGGTCTTATTTGGCTTTTTATGGAGGCAAGGGGTGAGGAAACATAAGAAACATTATAAATTTACAATATATACTTACTTTGCAAGCTAAATTAATGCTAAGTTTTAACTTAGTATTAGTTCCAAAATATTAAATGTAGAGATACCATAACCCAAAGTTCATGCTTTTAAAACACTAGTACACATTAAAAGACTCTTACACAGATTGCTATTGTTTGGCTGTTGGCATCTTGAACATGTGTTAGTACAGTTTTATACCACTTCAACTAGGCAACACTTCTCTTTTTTCAACTGAATTCTTTTCAATGGATTCAGTCGAACTCTTTTAATGTTGTTTCTGAGTTGTTGAAAAAACATTATGTTTTTTTATTTTCCATTACGACCTGTACCAAGAAATGAGTGATACTTAATACAACGGAAAAACAACAACGAATTGAAATTATGAAGGTACATAAGCATTGATATTATGAAAACAATATTGTTATTATATTTTAGATTGGAACATAAATCATTCAATAAAAACTAAACTTTTGGAATATAAATCCCTAAATATATGTAAAAATAAGAAAAACATAATCATATTAGTTTTGTTTCCTTACTTAATCACTATTTTAGATTATTATTTGTCTCCTACATAAAATACCCTATCTTGTTTTTATTTATTACTTATCTCTTGTTTTTATTTATTACTTATCTCTTGGTCAAAGTGGTTTATATCATCAACCAACACAACCGTAGCAACTTCCACGGAATAATGTTAACATTAACATACTTCCACACAAATAGTTATCTCAATAGAAAACATTAAAAAAATTAC
>JZKD02S1632393.1:49653-61381 GCA_000966675.3 Picea glauca | reverse complement strand
AAACACGGCTGGAAAAAAAGACCTCCGATTCATGAAGATAATCAGGCTCCACAACCAACAGATTTATATCAAGTGGTATTGATAGATATATGTTGTTTCCTTCCACACTAAAACTTTAGGAAGTAAAAGACCTCGAGAATTGTTGTATCATGAGGGTCAAGTACAAGTTGTGAAGAAGTATAATTATTCATCTAGAAATAATGCATATCAAAGAAATAAGTCTGAAAAATGCATGCTCGAGGTATGCACCCTTCATATTTGATCTCATTTTTAAGTTTATTAACATTAGATTTTATACATTTTTTTTATCTTAGCTTGTTGGACCATTATCCCTGGTACAAGAATCTAACAAGGTCTCATTTAAAAATCAAGAAATAGTTTTTTTGCTCGGGGGTGGCATATTTAAATGCCTATGGTTGGGTGAAAATGATCTAACATTGTCTATGGTAAAACAAGAACATTAGAATAGAACTCACAGTGTTTTTCAGTTTCCTAATGAGAAGACATGGTCAATGGATAATGAAGCCACCTTGACAGGAAGCAAAATTCATTTGAAGTCTAACTCAATTTTTCATATTAATACTTGGTATCCAACACCAAGTATATATTATAGAGACTCTTATGTTATTGTAGAGTCAAAAGAAGTCAGGGCTCAGAGGGAGAAGGCATGACAATCCCTGTATTTGAGATTGAGTTACCCGAGTGCTAGAAGGTGCAGATTGATCACTCTTCAGATCATCAAGAAACTTTAGTAGAGCCAGAAGGGCCTACTCAGAACCATTGCAGTAATAAGGAAGAGAGCAACATGGTCGCATGGCACTTTTAAATATGAAAATCCATATAGCATTGAATAACCATATCATGAGTAGCAGATGGCTCCACTAATGGTGAGGCAGGTGGCCCCACTAAGTACCAACTCAAAAGGAGATAGATTTCGAAGGGAGTCATCCTGCATGATCCAGTAAGGAGGAGCAACCTCCCGAGGACCATTCATAGAGATGTACAAATCCTGATTAGAGGATTCTCTCAGCAAGAAGGAGAAGACTATGACAAGAAACCTACTCCAGCAACCAGAAGAAGCATGTATATAGAACAACCATGTTTTATTAAAAGAATTCGGTACAATATGGGTTTCAGAGGGAGAAAATGGATCCATTATTGTGATAGAGTAGAGGAGATACTCTAAGAATGGAGCAGTCATTCTTAGTTTCAGAAAGAGCAATTTCCAGTGCAGAGTTCTAGCTCCAAAAGGAATAGTTGCAGAGAGAGTAGAGAACATAGTCTCATACAATAAGATAGATAGTGCTTTGCATAAATCACATAGAGCCAAAACATGATTGTGTCGATTTAGTTCTAGCTGAGCAAGTGTACCAAGTTGGTACAATGTGATGTGAAAAATTGGTTCGAAGAACACGAGGATAGACATATGTTTTATAGTGAAATACATGTTCACTTGATTATGGAAAAACATGTGATGAGGTACCTAAAGGGTACAATAGATTATGGACTGAGATATATCTCAGAGTGTGAGATAAGATTGCAGACTCAGATTGGGTAGGCAGTTTCAAAGGACCGAAAAAGTACATATGGATGTCGCTTTAGTACGGGATCAACTATGATCTCATGACTCGATAAGAAGTAGACCTATATGGCACTCATTTTCGCAGAACCATAATATGTGGCAGTATGGTCAACTTATGGCGAACAAATGTGGTTTCGGAAGTTAATTACAAAAATTGTTTAATCTCGAGTTGGAGGAAGCTTGTATCTTTTATGACAACCAGATTTTCATAAAGTTGTTAGTGAACCTAGAGTGTCCTGACAAGTCCAAGTATATCAAGATCAAATACCACTATGTTTGGGACATGGTACAGAAGGGAGCAGTAAAACTCCATTATATTTCCATCGACGAACAAGTATCATATGTGTTTACCAAGCAGCTGTTGTTACGGCCTAACCCCTCACGTAGGTAGAATAATATATTCTGATGTAATAAAGGTCAATATTAATAAGGCCTAGAAATAAGTAAGAATAAGTCGACTGCAAGAAGACCTAATAGAAGATTCTGCTTCTAAAAGGATCTTCCTCTAGATTGTTCTTTTGATAGACATATTTAGTATAAATAGGAGTGGAGGGTATGAGAACTGTTGTCTTGGATATTATTGTAATAGATCTCTACTCAACTGGAGGTTTCCCCCTCGAAGAGGCAAGTGAACATTTCTCTCATTAATCGAAGTGCTCTTTCTAGTGTTATTTTGTTATCATTTCAGTATTATTGTGGTGTTGTTTTGGTTATATTGTTGTTCATCTTCCATTTCTAGCATTTTATTTCTGTTCTGCATACTTTTTATATCTAGAATATAACAAGTGGTATCAAAGCACTTTCCTCAGCAGAAAATTGTGGGTAATTTTTTTTCAGGGTAGAGACGTATTCCAACGTCTTTAAGCTACATAGATCTTTCGTTAGGCACATAAACCCGCGTTTGAGGGATTCATACACACAGGAAATACAAGTGGTACTTAAAATCACATATTTTGGCCACCCTTGTAACCCTTGTTGGTACCCCTTCGAGTGGTAGCACATCAGACAACACATGTACACAAATCGACCTAGATTTCCTAAAGCCCTCTTTAGATAAACCGATCTGTCGCCTGACTGCTATAGTGTCATCGAGAACAACACTTGGGAAGATACTCTCTACGACATGGGTAGCTGGGTAGGATGGATAAAGGCACAGTCTAGCCTCCTTAGTTGGTTCCCTGAGATATTGGGCCGAGTACTACTATTGGACCCCGCACATATATCAGAGAGATATAGCATAGGCCAAACCCTTGTCTGTATAACCCTTGGGGACGGAAACAAAAAACAAAAAAAAACAGGATATATTGTCGCGCAACTGTGTTCGAGTTGCCAAATCACTACACATTTCTTCCTAGTTAAGCATTTGGGCATTTCATCACTATAGTATTCTTCAGACCGGAGTATAACTCTGCAAATAAAAAAATAAAAAAGGTATGGAAATTTTTGCACAATTATTGGAGACCTATTCCATTGGATTCATCTCTTTGCCCTTATCACATTCATAACTATCATTTTTCAGNTTTTTTTATCTTAGCTTGTTGGACCATTATCCCTGGTACAAGAATCTAACAAGGTCTCATTTAAAAATCAAGAAATAGTTTTTTTGCTCGGGGGTGGCATATTTAAATGCCTATGGTTGGGTGAAAATGATCTAACATTGTCTATGGTAAAACAAGAACATTAGAATAGAACTCACAGTGTTTTTCAGTTTCCTAATGAGAAGACATGGTCAATGGATAATGAAGCCACCTTGACAGGAAGCAAAATTCATTTGAAGTCTAACTCAATTTTTCATATTAATACTTGGTATCCAACACCAAGTATATATTATAGAGACTCTTATGTTATTGTAGAGTCAAAAGAAGTCAGGGCTCAGAGGGAGAAGGCATGACAATCCCTGTATTTGAGATTGAGTTACCCGAGTGCTAGAAGGTGCAGATTGATCACTCTTCAGATCATCAAGAAACTTTAGTAGAGCCAGAAGGGCCTACTCAGAACCATTGCAGTAATAAGGAAGAGAGCAACATGGTCGCATGGCACTTTTAAATATGAAAATCCATATAGCATTGAATAACCATATCATGAGTAGCAGATGGCTCCACTAATGGTGAGGCAGGTGGCCCCACTAAGTACCAACTCAAAAGGAGATAGATTTCGAAGGGAGTCATCCTGCATGATCCAGTAAGGAGGAGCAACCTCCCGAGGACCATTCATAGAGATGTACAAATCCTGATTAGAGGATTCTCTCAGCAAGAAGGAGAAGACTATGACAAGAAACCTACTCCAGCAACCAGAAGAAGCATGTATATAGAACAACCATGTTTTATTAAAAGAATTCGGTACAATATGGGTTTCAGAGGGAGAAAATGGATCCATTATTGTGATAGAGTAGAGGAGATACTCTAAGAATGGAGCAGTCATTCTTAGTTTCAGAAAGAGCAATTTCCAGTGCAGAGTTCTAGCTCCAAAAGGAATAGTTGCAGAGAGAGTAGAGAACATAGTCTCATACAATAAGATAGATAGTGCTTTGCATAAATCACATAGAGCCAAAACATGATTGTGTCGATTTAGTTCTAGCTGAGCAAGTGTACCAAGTTGGTACAATGTGATGTGAAAAATTGGTTCGAAGAACACGAGGATAGACATATGTTTTATAGTGAAATACATGTTCACTTGATTATGGAAAAACATGTGATGAGGTACCTAAAGGGTACAATAGATTATGGACTGAGATATATCTCAGAGTGTGAGATAAGATTGCAGACTCAGATTGGGTAGGCAGTTTCAAAGGACCGAAAAAGTACATATGGATGTCGCTTTAGTACGGGATCAACTATGATCTCATGACTCGATAAGAAGTAGACCTATATGGCACTCATTTTCGCAGAACCATAATATGTGGCAGTATGGTCAACTTATGGCGAACAAATGTGGTTTCGGAAGTTAATTACAAAAATTGTTTAATCTCGAGTTGGAGGAAGCTTGTATCTTTTATGACAACCAGATTTTCATAAAGTTGTTAGTGAACCTAGAGTGTCCTGACAAGTCCAAGTATATCAAGATCAAATACCACTATGTCTGGGACATGGTACAGAAGGGAGCAGTAAAACTCCATTATATTTCCATCGACGAACAAGTATCAGATGTGTTTACTAAGCAGCTGTTGTTAAGGCCTAACCCCTCACGTAGGTAGAATAATATATTCTGATGTAATAAAGGTCAATATTAATAAGGCCTAGAAATAAGTAAGAATAAGTCGACTGCAAGAAGACCTAATAGAAGCTTCTGCTTCTAGAAGGATCTTCCTCTAGATTGTTCTTTTGATAGACATATTTAGTATAAATAGGAGTGGAGGGTATAAGAATTGTTGTCTTGGATATTATTGTAATAGATCTCTGCTCAACTGGAGGTTTCCCCCTCGAAGAGGAAAGTGAACATTTCTCTCAGTAATCGAAGTGCTCTTTCTAGTGTTATTATGTTATCATTTCAGTATTATTGTGGTGTTGTTCTAGTTATATTGTTGCTCATATGCCATTTCTAGCATTTTATTTCTGTTCTGCATACTTTTTATATTTGGAATATAACAAGTGGTATCAAAGCACTTTCCTCGACATAAAATTGTGGGTAATTTTTTTTCAGGGTAGAGACGTATTCCAACGTATTTAAGCTACATAGATCTTTCGTTATGCACATAAACCCATGATTGAGGGATTCATACACACAGGAAATACAAGTGGTACTTAAGAGCACATATTTTGGCCACCCTTGTAACCCTTGTTGGTACCCCTTCGAGTGGTAGCACATCAGACAACACATGTACACAGATCGACCTAGATTTCCTAAAGCCCTCTTTAGATAAACCGATTTGTCACCTGATTGCTATAGTGTCACCAAGAAAAACACTTGGGAAGATACTCTCTAAGACATGGGTAGTTGGGTAGGATGGATAAAGGCACAGTCTAGCATCCTTAGTTGGTGCCCTGAGATATTGGGTCGAGTACTACTGTTGGACCTTGCACATATATCAGAGAGATATAGCATAGGCCAAACCCTTGTCTATATAACCCTTGGGGACAAAAACAAAAAACAAAAAAAAAACAGGATATATTGTCGCACAACTGTGTTCGAGTTGCCAAATCACTACACATTTCTTCCTGGTTAAGCATTTGGGCATTTCATCACTATAGTATTCTTCAGACCAGAGTATAACTCCACAAATCTAAAAAAAAAAAAGGTATGGAAATTTTTTCACCATTATTGGAGACCTATTCCATTGGATTCATCTCTTCGCCCTTATCACATTCATAACTATCATTTTTCAGCAAAATTTTTTACCCCACCCACCCCTCTTCAGTTCCCTCATCATCATGGCCCATACCTGTAACCAAGACTTGGAAGCTCGCTTCAATACCTTGCAATATAATTTCACAGAGACCCAACAAGAAGTGAGACAGCTCAGTGCCAATATTTCCACCATCAATAAAACCATGCATTCCTCCATCGTCGCCTCAATCACGGAACTCAAAGAAGACCTTAAACAAGACATGACTAACCATCTTGAATCTGTCGCTTCGATGATCTACACCAAGGTGGATATCCCTGCATACCCCCTTTATCTGACCCACCTTTTCATACCGAAGTTGAAACTTCCTCTCATTCCCATAATTTTCAGCCCCATCATTTTCAGCATGACCTACACCTTCCGCGGGTGGATGTGACCAAATTTGATGTCTCAGATCACACTAGTTGGGTAACTCAAATGGAACATTATTTCTCTTTGTACTGCATTACAAATGACTTGGCCAAACTCCGGTACGGTTTTCTCCATCTATATCAAGAACGTTGGAAATGGTGGCAATGGAAAAAAACTGCCTGTCAAGGGTATGTTTCTTGGACACACTTTGTCGCAGAGATTTATCAAATATTTGAAACCGACACCAACCATTTAGGACATTTGAAAAAGTTGAAATAATCTGGCACAGTGCAATACTTTATAACTACTTTTGAGCGACTGGGTTTTCTCACAGAGGGCATGTCTGATGCTTTTTTCTGAGAATGTTTTATCAGTGGCCTCAAGGATGAGATTCATTCCCATGTCCTCATGGCTCGGCCTCAGATTTGGGCGAAGGCTACTAAACAAGCTAAGAAAGCACCAAAGGTTGTCTCTTCTCAAAACCGGAAACCCTCCTTTATTCCTCGCACTAAACTAGTAAATCCCACTCCTCCTTCTACTCCACTAAAAATCCAAAAAATGACCAGGGCCGAAATGGTTGAATGCCAACTCAAAGGCCTTTGTTATAATTGTGATGAAAAATATTTTCCGGGACACAAGTGTAAGGAACAAAATATTTTTATGGTCATCTTAGAGGATGTTTCGGAAGAGGATGTTGAAGGTTCCCTTGTGTCTGAGTAACCTAAACCCACCAACATTACCCTTCCCTCAGACCCTCCCGAAGTAGAACTGGTCATTTCCCTAAATGCTCTCATGAGATTCTCTTCTCCCCAAACCCTCAAAATAATTCGCTACATCAAGCATAAGAAGGTCATCATTTTTGTTGATAGTGGTAGCACCCATAATTTTATTCATCGTCACATTACCTGAGAAAATAATTGTTATATCCGTGCAGTCAATAATTTCCAAATCATGAATGCCAATGGTGGTTCCATCAAATCTGGAGGGCGTTGTGAAAATGTGCGTCTCCAAATTGGTGACTACCACCTGAAATCTCATATGTTTTCTATTGACATGGGCGGTTGTGACATTGTGTTGGGTGCATACTCGCTAAGGACTTGGGTCCCATTCTCATGGATTTTAAGGAATTAACCATGAAATTCGACAAGGAGGGCCAACAATATAAGTTTCAAGGCATCACCGTCGGTTCCCCTGAGATCATTAGTTCCCATCGCATGTAAAAGCTGCTCAAAAAAGGTTATTTGGGCATTATTTCCCAACTCCATGCCATACAAGCAACTGAGACACCCTCTGTGCCACAAAACCTCCAATCTATCCTCTCTAAACATCAAGTAGTTTTTTCCACTCCCTAGGGACTCCCTCCTTCCTGTGGTGTTCATGATCATTCCATTCCCCTTGTCCCAGGAATCCTTCCTCCCAATATTCGTCCCTATCGTCACCCCTTTTCCCAAAAAAATGAAATTGAAAAAATGGTTCAAGAACTTCTTAACGTAGGTGTTATCTTCCCTAGTACAAGCCCCTAATCTTCTCCTTTGGTCATGGTCATGAAGAAATAAGTCTCTTGGTGCATGTGTCTTGATTTTCGCACCCTCAACAAACTCACCATTAAAGACAAATTTCCCATTCTTGTCATTGATGACCTCTTCGATGAATTGAGTGGCACTCAATTCTTTACTAAACTTGATCTTCGTTCTGACTACCACAAGATCCATATGAAAGAGGCACACATTCCTAAGACTTCCTTTAGAAATCATGAGGGACACTATGAGTTTTTGGTCATGCCCTTTGGTTTGTGAAATGCTCCCTCCACTTTCCAAAGCCTCATGAATCACGTCTTTTGTCCTTTTCTCTGTCATTTTGTCTTAGTTTTATTTGATGATATCATCATCTATAGAAAAACCTGGACATACCATATTTCTCATGTGGATCGAGTTCTCCATCTACTCTCTTAGCACCAACTTTTCTTGAAACAATCTAAATGTGCTTTTGGCGCCTCATAAGTCGAGTACTTGGGTCATCTTGTTGGAAAGAACGACGTCGGGGTGGATCCTAAAAATATTGAAGTTATGCAAGACTCTCCTCACCCAAAGACTCTCAAAATATTACGTGGACATCTTGGCTTAACAAGTTATTATCACAAGTTTGTTAAGAATTATGGAAAGATTGCAGCCCCTCTCACTACACTCCTTAAAAAGAATTCTTTCAGCTGGACTCCAATAGCTGATCAGGATTTTCATACTTTGAAGATGGCCATGTGTACCACTCCAATCCTGGCACTTCCTGATTTCACAAAGATCTTTGTCCTAGAATGTGATGCTTCAAGGAAATGAATTGGCGTTGTCCTTATGCAAGAGGGTCGGCCTTTGGCCTTTACCAACAGACAACTATCTGAACAAAATTTGGGAAAATCAATCTATGAAAAGAAAATTTTTGCTATTTTGCATGTCGTTGATCTTTGGTGCCCTTATCTATTGGGGCAATGCTTCCAGATTAAGACAGATCATCAAAGCCTCAAGTATTTTTTGGAACAACGCATATCTTCCCCAGAGCAACAAAATTGGGTGACTAAGCTCTTTGGATATGATTATGAGATTATTTACAAGAAATAAAAATACAATGTGGTTGCAGATCCACTTTCCTAAAAATATGAATATGAAGGGTCCCTTGTTTTATCTCTTGTTCATTGTACCAGATTTTCTCCAAGTCGTTCGCCAGGAATGGCTACATGATCCAAAAAGTTCGCATCTGATACAACAATTGCAATCCAATTCTCCAGTTTCCCCAGGGTAATCTTGGATCCATGATGAGCTTCGATACAAAGGCTGTTTGTATTTAAGTAAACACTCAGAACTTAAATCCACGGTAGTTTGTGAGATTCATTCTACACCCACAGCTGGGCACTCAAGGTTTACCAAAACCTATGACAGGGTCAAACGTTCTTTTTTCTGGAATGGTATGAAACATGACGTTCATAATTTTGTGTCTGAATGTGATGTGTGCCAATGCAACAGGTGAAACAATCAAATCTCTTGGCACACTACAATCGCTTCCGATTCCACCTACTATTTTGCGGGATATCTCTATGGATTTTATTGTAGACTTACCTAAATCGGGAAATAAATCAGTCATCATGGTGGTCGTTGATCACCTTTCCAAGTATGATCATTTCTATGCTCTTTAACACCGATTTATAGTAGCCACTGTGACTCAACTTTTCATGGATCAGGTCTTCAAGCTTCATGGCATGCCACATTCTATTGTTTATGATCACGACCCAACTTTCACCAGCAATTTTTGGCAAGAACTGTTCAAGCTACAAGGCACCCAATTGCATCTCAGCACATCTTATCATCTATAGACTGGTGGTCAAACTAATGTTGTCAACAAGTGTTTGGAAACATATTTGAGGTGTTTTTCATCAGAAAATCAAAATCATTGGTCTCAATGGTTACCACTAGTTGAATGGTGGTACAACACTTCATACCATACAACTACCCGCATGACTCCTTTTGAAGTAGTATATGGACAAAATCCACCTTCAGTTTGTAACAACCCTCCTGTTTATTTACGACAACAAGCCTCTCAAACAAGTGCAGTATAGGTAGATCAATATATTTGGATGTAATAAAGGTTAATATTAATAAGGCCTTTCAATAAAATAGAATAAAGCGGATGTAAGAAGACCTACTAGAAGCTTCTGCTTCTAGAAGGATCTTCCTCTAGATGTTTTTCTTGATAGACATATTTAGTATAAATAAGGGTCAAGGGTATGAAAACCCTAGCTTGAAGATTATTGTAACAGAGCACTGCTTGACTGGAGGTTGCCCCCTCGCAGAGGCCTGTGAACATTTCTTTCTGAGTCAAAGTGTTATTTTTGTTGTTGTTCTTATATCATTTCTATGTTATTGTGAAGATTATGTTGGTTATATCACTGTTATTTTGTCATTTCTAGCATTTCATTTCTATTCTACATACTTTTTATATCTGGCGTATTGCACTATGGCTCCAACCAGAAGGAGGCTACAACCCCATGATTCTCAAGCTCCAACTTGAAGGAAGCTCCAACTAGTTGATTCTCCGTCTCCAACCGGAAGGAGGCTAAAAATACCTTTCCTTTCCCCGTCCTTCTGCCCTGAAATATAAGCATAGAACAAACTATTATTTCCACTTTCATTGTCACTACCACTATATCATCAACCTATAACCTGTCAATATGTCATTGTATCCAGCCTATCATTTTCATTGCCACTATCACATATATACCATCACCAACCATCTATAACCAAATCCACTCACATGGATACCAAAACCATCACCATACCATGTACATCAACAATGCACCAATACCCATACCAAAGTGTGCATCAACAATGCACCACCACCTATACCAAACTGTGCATCAACCATGCACCACATCAAGTATATCAGCCATGTATTGTCTCATGCATCAACCGTGTATCATATAATAAGATATCATCAATGAAGTACCTCAATCATAACCAAGATAGCCACAATACAAATATAGTCAATATGTTCTACTAATCAATGTACCATATCATCACCAAGGTGTACCTCAACATGTACCAACATCACCAACACATGCACCTCATACATGTACTAAGAATATGCCTTACACCATGCACCAAAGATGTTCCTCAAACATATACCAATGCCTCAACACTATCAATATGTAACCACACTGTACCTCAAACCATGTTCCTCAAGCATGTGTGAACATCCATAAACTATGTACCAAGAGATACCATCAAACATGTTCCATATCACTCATATACTATACAACAAACCATATGTCAAGTATCCAAGATTTGTCTCTAATAATGTATCATACCATCACCAAAGTGTATCATGCACAATCACTACCATGACATGCCTCAAGAATGTACCATAACAACATAAGAATAATCCTTAAAAATAACATGTAAGCATACCTATGATCATGAAGAAACTCTACTGTATCAGATAAAAAACGAGTAAACTAACCTGGGTATCAACAGCCTGGTACAAGCATCACTTCACAAGCCTTTTCACAGTTCTGCGACTTTCTTCTCTACTATCTGGGATATCCGTTCTTTCCTCCACTACATCATGTGTATATATGTTCCATGTTGACCTATAACCCGCAGATATCTTAGAAACTAGGGTTACTCACATTTGTTGCAACTCCAAGACTTTCCCCTTTGACGTTCCTTGGCAACCTCATACTTTCTACCTCAGATTCGACCTCAAATTTTCCAATAAAAAGATAAACCACATCACTTATTCACTTAGAGATATTCAATAGAATGTGTGTGTGAATGTTATAATGAGAGAATTCTTCAGGTGTATTTATAGCTTTGATAAGTAACCTCTTTCCTTTCTTTATGGGTTTCTTGTTACAACCACTTAACCCTTTGACTAAGACTTGTATTAGTTTAGGGGCTTCTTACCCAGTC
>JZKD02S1632393.1:0-37790 GCA_000966675.3 Picea glauca | reverse complement strand
TTTGCAAAGGAACCAATTTTCAGTGATAATTTTAGACATTGGGTTCTAAACTTAGGCCAACAATGAAGTTTATTAATATCAATATATTCAATATCCTAACAAGGATAAGGTATCTCTTGAGACACTGATGAACATTATAGAAATATATTTGAATGATAAGGAAAAAAATGTAAATTTAATCCAATAACCATACATTCATTATACATTCAAATCAACACACATAATACATACAATCTATGGGGGAACCATGAAATAATATTCTCTATTCAATCCTGAAGATTAGTCCATACAAACTCCTTATAACACCATACAATAGTCAAGGGATTGAAATCCTAATGTCTCCTTATTCCATACAATCTTTTATACAAAAACTCAATATGAGAGACAAATTACCCCACTCTCTAACCCTCATCCCATCATTTACATTCCTTTAAATTGTAAAGAACCCTCTGTTACGACAACAAATAGTGAGTAAGAAAGAGGTAATTTTTTTTCTTTGTTGAAAACAAACGTTACGAAAAGTGACATGCGTCACCCCATATATTAATAACTACACAATCAATTTCATCACAGTCAACTAAAAGCAACATCAATTTTATTCAATCAACCATAGCTCATAAATATAACATAAGGAAGCTACTTGCCCAACTTGTCTTGCATTGTTACAATCTCCAAGACACATAAGAAACGCTCAAGCCCAAGATTCATCTGATTGATTTTGACCACTTAAGGTCTCTGGACTAGCGATTGTTCTGAGGAAAAAGGAGGTATCTAAATCCCATTAATCCAATCATAAGCCAAAATTCAAGTAGATTTATCAACCATATTTAACCATCAATTCTTCATGGTGAAATAGAACAAACTACTTTTCTTAATCAATCCTTCAAGCAATATTAAGTGAAAAGTCAAGAAAGAGAAAAATAAATATGAATTAATAAAAACCACATGAGTATAATTACAATCTTTTTAACATATAGAGATATATTTCTAAACATCATTAGTATCTTGTCAATGTCAGGTTCATTCAATGTCAAGTATCATTTATCAAGTGATTCAACTTCTATAATGAACAAACCCTAAGTAGATCAACTATGTATCTTAATAACATGATATATATTAATTAGAAATAAATAAGGAACTCAATACTAATTTACATACCCATTTATAAAATCCCATAAGAAGATTAAAATCTTCCTTAAGCAAAACATACAAATTCAATGCTAATTTATAAATCCATTTATAGTGAACCATAAGAATATCAAAATATTCTTAATCATTACTGAAAATTTTCAATATACTTAAAGTATCTTTTTATAAAACTATGAGAAATCAATCATAATGAACAATTAACAAGAATTTCAAAGTTACTTTGCATGTCCATTAAAAGAACCAAAGATCAAGACTTATTAAGAACTATATAAGAACTCCATAGTGACTTTCATATTCATATATATAAAGAATATATAATATCACATCATAATAAGTAATATGCGAGGATTTCAAGCTAAATTGCACCTTCATTGTAAAGAACTAAAGAATATCAAATTTTGTTAAGAAATAAATAAATATTTCCATGCTAACTTACAAATTCATTAAAGAAATAAAGGAAGACCAATCTTATTTTAAATAGTATATAAGAAGTCAATGCTAACTCATAATTCCATTTAAAAGAATTTAAATGGAGATCAAACATATTAAGTGAAATATAATGATTCCATATGTTAACCTACATAAGGTATATAAAGGACTAAAGGAAGATCAAATCACTCCATGTTATAATAATGAGGTAGACATGAAACTTTTGTTTATCTCAAGCAACGTTTAAAGGTGGAATATCTTTACATAGATTACATTAAGGTTTTGGAATCCGTTCTATCCCTTGAAACGTCATGCATCACAATATGGAGCCTATTCTAACCCTGGATCCAGAAATTAATTTTTTGATATCTTGGATTTAAAAATCAACAGGCAGTGAATAAATATTTCATCTATTGTTAAGCTTTAAAGGAAGTAGGAAGTTACAGTGAATTAAAGCAGGGCCTGTCATTTGATGAGGTGGCATACATAGACTCATTAATCAGTTTAAACTTGATCGATGGAATCCAAAATTGTTGATATCTTGGAATTTAATCATAAGACAACGATAAGATTTCTAAAGACGAGAGTAACAAAAGGTGTTGGAAGAGGTTCAAAAAAAAAATTACAATCACAGGAGATACAATTAATTAGGCAACGAGACAATTAATGGATTTAAGGGTAAAAGTTGAGCCAGCTATCATCACGAATTTTCCCTTCCTGATAGTTAGTAAAATTAAAATGAATCCCATCATTGTTGGCCCAGTACACCAAATAAACATGAAATAAATATGACAAGCATTAGGGAAGTTAAATTATATTATAGTAACCCCACAAATTATTCCTGACCTACAATCCTCACAAAAAGGTAAAGGTTCCACTGTAAAAAGAAGGGATGCAGCGAAACGTTCAATATCCAAATGAAAACACCACAAATAACCGACCTCGCCCCAACGTCATCCAAGTGCCCGAGACCAATGAGTCTAAGTTTCAAAATTCGATGCCCAAGAGTCCAGAACACCAAGAAGGAGCTTGATCAGTTAATGCACAATGCATCAAACAACACTTAAGATTTTTAATCATGGGGGCGATGGATGAAATCACACAAGAGCAACAGATTCTTGTTTTCTTACACAGGAGGATTCGTCGAGAAAATTTAGAAATGTTTTCTTGCAAAATAATTTAGCGGACACCCACAATTTTTTTTTTTTTTTTTTAATTTGATAACGAAGAATTCAGATTTTTGAGTTGTTCATCAATTGGCAGCGATCTCCAATCCCTTTTTTTGTAATGCGGATCTGTGATTTACCTTGATGGAAATCCCCACAAATTTAATAAAATTCAATTCTAACTTTTAGAGTTACCACACATCTCTTCCCAAAAAATTTAGTCATTTACACAAGGATATATGAAACTACAATTTTTTTGGGGGAAGTTGGTTTACCAAGACAATATAGGTTTTAACTTGTAATACGTATACCCAGGGCAGCAATAAATAGATTGAAAATCCTTATTGTAGATTCAGTTTCAAATATTGCAGCTGCAATTCGATTGGCAGAGTTCTTAACCTTAAAGTCTACAGAATGGTCATTAAATTTGTAGCGATTTTTCCATTTTTAATTCCCACTTCATATTCTGGGTACATACATCATTTTACGGCCTATTATCTAATTTCTAACCTTTTCAAAGAGTGACCCAACTAGAAATGAGCAAGTAGGAATGCAAATTTGGGTTGAAAAAAAAGAAAAGGTAGCTAACAAAATTCCAATACTTGGTTTGAGAAAATGAATGACAGTAATACCAGAATTCATTTCTAAATTACACAGAAACCCATCAATGATCATGACAAATCGATATAGGAATTTTTAATCGCAGTTTATGGTGAATTTCAAATAAAACTCGTTTACAAAATTAATTTTATGACAATTACAAATCTCAAATAGAATAACATAACCGATGAAGATGAAACTTGAAGATGTTCTTCTGCAACTGGCATTCCTTTCGACCTCCTCGTTTCTAATCACAAAGAATTCACCAGTACCTCCCAGCCAATACTAGGGGTAATCTTCTTCCTCCTTATCCCCCAGAGCTGCAAATGGGGCATGCACACACGAACCATAAATACTCTAGCTCCAAGCTTGCCTCGCGAGGAAGAGTACCACTCTATCCTCAAACTTGGTATCCCAACTCTCACAAGTAAAACATAGTCCCAAAATTATTTTGGTATCATAACTTTACCAATAAAAATTAAAAATTAAAATTCCCTCACATCCTCCCATGTGTTCCTATATTCTCTCTTAGTTGTCCCTTTATTCCCCAAATTCTCATTTAATGAGTGTCTCCTAACTAGATCTTAGTTAGAGTTTGATTGATTATGAGTCTTCTTCTAGTTACACTAGTGGTAGCTAAACTCTAGATGCCATTCTATGTGTACACTTATTCTCTCATATTTTATTTATTTCTTATTTTAAATTCCTTTTTATTAATTTCATACACACATGTGCATTATATCTCATCTTTATATTTGCTCACTATTTTATTTCTTAATTTGATTTATATTATTTCTTTTAATTTAATTAATAAATTTAATTTACTCCCCTAACTAAACTTAGACTTAGGCTTAGTCTTTGAATTAGGCTTTGAATTTTATTGGGATTTATAATTAATGGATTCACTCTTTAATTAATTATTTAAATATGACAAAGTCTAAAGATTTCAATGTTTTCTAGGCCACCTAGATTTATTGACTCAAGTTTTTAATTACGTGACGGGTCCTTCAAGATGCACCTCCATTCTCCAACGGTGCCACTCACCTTTGACTTGTTTTGGTAGTTTGTCCAACCCTTGGATTCAAAACTCCACTCGTTCGAACTTGTGAGAGACTAAGGGATTCTAAGGCCTTATTGTCTGCCCCTTAGAAATCTTCGTGAGTGATTGTCTCAGTCTTCCCTCATGACATCATGGACGTATCGAACAAGGTAATCATTAACCTACAATTAGATCCATGGAGGGAGTTCTAGTAGGTTGTGACAGGGACGCTACCAGACCTCTACCTCAATATCTAGTTTATGTGCATGGACCCTTTACTCCTTATGTGAGTCAGATTAGTAAGCATCGTCAGCCTGCATCCATTGACAAAACATTGTCACTGATCCATATACATAATCATAGTAAATCAATCATATGACATATATGTGTAAAATGAAATACTCAAACAAAACACAATCCACTCCTTAACTCAATCTGGAGTCCAAGGAGGTCCATTGATCCCATCATCATCCATAATTTGTCACGTGTCCTGCACACTGAGGTAAACTCGTCAATAACATATGTCAATACATGTATATCGAAAACAATAAGTCACACCATATCGTCATCACCATGTATAATCCATAATCGAAACAAAATCACCATGTAACATAACCGGATCACTTGTATGTAAGTGTCCTCAAGGAATAAGTCGATAATGTGTGCTCACTAGAGTCGTATGTTACATACACCCCCTCTTGTTTTAAACTTTTCCCCGACGTTGTGCAGTGTATAAATGCAAGTAAATACAAGTATCTGGAAAATATGTATATGTCTAATCTATCAAACAAGTAAGAAAATTGTTGGCGCATATCATATGCGTCCTCTCTGGTAGCCGAGTGTGGACTATAATTGTTCCACTAGACCTTGACATCATCGACTATTCGACATCGTAGTTGTCGAATGCGATGGTCCAAAATGCGGATTGGCTCTACTGTGAGAGTACCCTCGTCTTACATATGCAAGGAACTCATGTCAATCACATGTGTAGGATCACTAATATAATGTCTCAAAACAGATACATGAAATACATCGTGTATACACCTCAAAGAGTCAAGCAAGGCTATTCGATAAGCCATAAGTCCTTTCCTTTCGACAACCTTGAAAGGTCACACAAACCTAAGAGAGAGCTTAGTACCCTTTTTAAACTTGATCAAACTCTTGTGCGGTTTCACCCGTAAGAAAACTATGTCCCCAACTTCATAATTGTGGTCAACGCGATGTGCATCGGCATAACTCTTCTACCGATCCTGGGATTCTTTAATCCTTTTTCTTATCGATTACATTTGTTCTTCCATTTCTTGTATCACTTTTGGTACTACCGGGATCCTATCCTCAAGTCGATCCCAACTCAATGGCGTCCGACATGGTCTCCCATAAAGAAACAAAAAAGCTTCCAGCTTAATGGTACTTTCATAGTTGTTGTTGTATGCAAACTCTACTAGTGGAAATAAATCTTCCCAACGTTGTTTTTGGTCCATTACATACATATGCGACATATCCTCCAAATTTTGGTTCATTCTTTCTATCTTCCTGTCTATCTCAGGGTTATACGTTGTCCTAAAATTCAATTGTGTTCCCAAAGCCTCTTGGAAACTAGTCCAAAATATTCATGTAAACATCAATCCTTGATCGAATATGATTCTTCTTGGTACACCATGTAATCTCACAATCTCCCTGACAAAAACTCTAGTTTTGTCTAGCGCCTGATACATTGTACGTACAGGAATAAAGTGTGCACTCTTTGTCAAAGTGTCAACTACCATGAAAATCGAGTCATGTCTCATTTCCGTCAATGGAAAACTAAAAATAAATTCCATCGAAATGACCTCCCATTTTGATTCCGGAATAGCATGTGCCTGTAATAATCCTACCAGATGTCTATGTTTAGCTTTAATTAGCTGACATTCTAGACATCTCGCCACGTAACTAACAATGTCTGATTTCATTCCCTTCTAGAATAATAAAGGCTTAAGGTATGCCTTTATCTTCATGATTCATATATGATCCATGTACATTGCATGATCCACTTCACTTGAGATCAAACTTCTTAACTCGTCATTAGACGATACGTAAATTTTGTTGTTATACCTCAACAATCTGTCATTGTCTAATGTTTAACCTTCAAACTTTGGTACCATCATGGTATCTAGTTCAATGTTATCCTTAACTTCCTTGTACCTATTGGAACACTTTCAAAATTTTAAGCCTGAATCTTTACCCTATTTCTTTTTACTTCATCTCAAAATTGAGCTTCAATAATAAATCATTTTTGTCTTCTATCCTTAACGAGTACACAAGGTTCATCGTCGATCCAATTCTTTCATCGATCGAATGGTCCCTTTTTCTCGAACGTTTTGGAGTTGCCTACTCATTAAAGAGATAAACCCCTAGAGGCTTGCTTTGGAGTTTCAGATTTCGTAGTTTCTCGTTTCAAGTCTGTTAACATGTCTCACCTTCAAAAACCTGATACACGAACAATGTTCGATATATCTTAGTCACCATATACATTTACCATCCTAAATTTTTATGCCTCACTAAGGGTTGTGTCCCATTGAAAATCCAATGAAGTTAGTTTTTCAACACATGAAGCGATGGATACCTAAAAAGAAACTAAAACCCAATTAAAAAAAAAAATCAAGTAGTAGTTTCGCGCTTTTGGAATTCAGGCATTCATCGTCTATCATATTCTAAATTCACGAAGACCAAATTAAAGATTAAAGACAATTAAAAATTAATTAATTCCTGCATGATTTCACGTTTTGGGAATCCTATCACGAGCTACTATCACTATCCCGAAGTCCGAAACCCCGAAATACCTTAAACGTTAAACATGATTAACTAACTAGTTAAACATGATTAAAATTAATAAATCACTTCATGATTTCGCGTTTTGGTAATCTTATCTCGAGATGTTATCTAAATATCTTGAAGTCCTAAATCACGAAAAACACTTAATGATAAGCGTGATTAACTAAGGGGTTAAACATGATTATCTTGTGTTAATTTTTTGTTGAATCATAGCTCGGGTAAATTCAAATGTTATTAGTTAAACCTCTCGATCACCAACCACCAAATATTAATGGCATTATTAATCGATCTATGGAAATCATTTCAAATAAGATATTAGATCACCGCCTAAATCTTTTCATTAAGGAAAGTGAATGCGCCATCAGTGAAGTATTCGTAACTCAACACATTTAAGGGAAAAAGGATATTGAAGTTTGAATTTCATTTGCATTTTCATAGAAAAACAAGTTTGAGCAAGATAATAAGTATGCGCATTCATGTATCAGGTAATAGAGTTCTAAACTCTTGATATCATGGATCCATGGAAAACAACTAAGCATTTGGTGAAAGCTCGAGTTCGAACACAGATGTCCTCAACGGAGAACCAGCACATATGGAAATAAATGAGACAATGTGTGCATTCTATTTACTCAGGTCATGATTAGAGGCCAGTTGTTTCGGAGCTGGAATACAAGAAGAAGAAACATCTCTTTCAACAGGCAAAGAGACAGAGAGGATGCAAATAAAACTCTCCAAATTTTACATATTGTAATATTTATGTTTTTGAATTATGAGAATTCCAACCACTTAGGGTTGAGATCATTTTTGTATAAATACATAGTTTGAATATTTAACACGGGCTTCTTCTTTCCAAATGTAATAGAGAGAACTCTCCTTTATGAGAATAAATACAAGTGCAGACAGAGATTCCAATTTTTGTGCAGATTGAGTTATGTGTTTCTCCTGTATTCAATATTTCTAGCTTTCTTTATGTCACTCCTTGATAAGTGAGTGTCTGCAATTTAGTACTACTTCTACTGCAGTCACATTTTATCGGTTGTTTGATAACAATGCAATTTTTCCTATGTATTTGCCATCAGTAAATACAAGACTTGTGAGCTACTTGGATTATTGTATCTCATATCCTTTCAAGGGTGCATTCTTTATTTTATTCTGTTATGAACAAGGTAAGATTCATCTTCCATTGATGCCTCATTTTTTTTAACAGTTTTGTAACTTTCCCTCACATCATTTGATTTTATAAATCAACTCAGACGATAAATTACGACATTTGTCTTGTTCTGTCATTATTTTTATTTGAGGATTAATTCTTATATAACTAACAGAAGAAAAAGAACCTTTCAAAAACATCCATTTATATTTCTGATGCCGACATGATTCTTTGAGCCTTAGGTTTAATCTCAGGAACAACATATTTTTGGCACCGTTGTCGGGGATGGAGAAATGAAGTTATTTTTCCCTGGGAGAACAACATGGTAAGTTTCTCTCTTTGATAGTGAACAGATATTTAATACATTAATAAGGATAATTTTATCTTTCACTTGGCGACTCCACTACAGATAAACTGGCATTTAGTAGAAAGAATACCAAGAAGAATCCATACGATCAGCAAACTACGCCCGTATATGATCCCGAAAAGTTGTTAAAACCCAAGGGATACCTCAAGTCTACTACCTCATCCTCAGGTAAGAAGTACCAACCTCAAGTAAATACTAAGGTTCGGGTCGAAATATTAACTCCTGAATAAATTTTTGAACAAATGCTTTCTGCGGAGGCCTCAACTAGAGAAACCGCAATAAAGACTGAGATTGACCTGTCTGATGCTTAGAACACTCTAAATAAAGGATCATCTTCTATACCTTCTATCATTACTTTCTGTCATCCCCATCCTCACCCGAAACCAAGGTTTTTGTTCTCAAAAATCCCGAGGAGCGCACCTTATACCTTGATTCATCTCATGTTGGTTCACCTATATATATATATATATATATATATATATATATATATATATATATATATATTGTAAGTCTGAAGAAGTCAGTCCACATTTCTCATTCCCTCCTCTTCTAGACTTCACACCTTATAATGATCAATTTCCAATTTTTTCTTCACCACAGCTAGAGGAATTTGAACAGTCACTGTTTCGGTCCCTAGAAGTTTACAAAAACCCTCTCTTTAACTCTCGAAGTTCACCCCCTAGACATCAAATGGATGCAACTAGAGGAGGTGGCGTCGGAGGCGGTCAAGGACCACCACCTCTGCCTCCTGGGATTTTTTCCAAAGTGGCAACCAGATACACTCATTTAGTCCTTCCCGCTATCCTTCATGATTTACTAGAAAATTATATGAATAACTTACCAAAATTCACGGGAGAAGGGGATTTGACTGCTGCAGAGCACATAATTGTTTTTGACCATTTCGTTGATATCCTCGGCATTGAGCATGAGGATGTTTATTCGAGACTTTTTGTGCAAAATTTTGAAGGTCAAGTAAGACTTTGGTTTCGAGGGCTCCCGATAGGTTTTATAGCATCTTATGAAACGCTATAAAATGCCTTTTTAAGGCAGTGGGGAGAGAAGAAAGATCACTTGTACTATTTGACAGAATTTTGGGATCTGAGGAAAAATAATTCTAAGTCAATCCTGGAATTCACCCAGAGGTTTAATAAACTCTATCACAAGATCCCAACAAAATTTAAACCTTCTCAGTCCGCAGCTAAGGTGACTTTCACAGGGGATTTCGATCCCAACTTTGTCCTACTTTTGAGGGAGAGGATATATGTTGACCTCACAAGAATGAAGTATGATGCCATAGAAAACGATTCGAGCATGATGGCATCGGGTAAACTAAAATCAAAGGTCAAAATGGGAACCTAGTAAACTAAACGCTTCAGTGAACAATATGGAACTTCCAGATCTAGGAGGTTCGCGAAGGACAAAATGGACGACATGGCTAATATAATAAAAGAGTTATAAAAAAAAATATCTAGAATGGAACTATACCAGGCTAAACCTGATCATTTTGCTAGGAGATATTTCAAAAGGAATCCCAATCCCCAGATCCAACAGAGACCAGTAAAACACGAGGATCAAAAAATCAAATCTCCTTTTAAAACAGAAAACTTCATGCAAAGTGATGGTGTACAAGACTATGAGGGGTTAGATCAAGATATAAACAACCTCAGTGATAATGACCAAGAACCTCACCTAACTAGACAAGATTATGAAAGGTCTTTAGATCAAGAACCATTGGTTGGAAACGAGGAAAGTATAAATAATATGGGAGAGTTTGATTATCACGGAATCATCGACTCTATAATGGCCGAGATTCAACAAAAATATAATTTAAGGCCTAAAGATAAAAACTCTACAACTTCTCCACCAAGGAAGATCTTGTCGAGAAGTAAAACAAATGAGGTAGCTCAACCATCCACTGAAATGCAAGCTGCCAAACAAAAAAAATTGAAACGCAAGCTGCCAAAACAAAAACAACTGAAACGCAAGCTTCCAAAACAAAAATAGTTGAAAAACAAGCTGCCAAAACAAAAACAGTTGAAAAGCAATCTGCCAAGACAAAGACAGCTGAAACAAAATCAACGCAAACCAATAGAACATAACAAAATAGAAATACAAATCCCAACCAGAGAGGCCAAAAATATGATTGGAAGTTTCAATCTGGAAAATGAAATTAATAAAATCAAAATTCTTGTGCCCCTAGTCGAATTAGAAAAGAATCTGATGTATAGAAAGAAAATTGCCAAGATGGTAAATTTCTCAGATGTTGAAAGTCATGTGGATGTTATTAATATAGAATATGATAGACCTACCATAATGTTCAGTTCAATCGAAAATGTTAAATACCCTATTTCTCCTTTTTATATTACGCTGGTTGTGCATGATCATCTACTCCATAGTTGTATGTTGGATTCTGGAGCCTCCCACAACTTAAGGCCCAAAGTTATTATGGAAAAATTGGGTCTCGATGTTACTAGACCATACTGAGATCTGTATTCTTTTGATTCAAGAAAACTTAAATGTCTTGGTATGATAAAATATTTTGTGGTTAATCTTGCACAGATCCTTGTGAAGAGTATTCTCATGGATGTAGTCGTTGATGATGTTTCTGTGAAGTATGGCATGTTTTTATTCAGGTCTTGGGGTTCCAAACTTGGAGGATCTCTTCAATTGGACATGATGTATTCTATGATCCCAATTTTCGATGGACAATCCACCTGTCTATACAGAGAGCCAAGATTGGCATATATCGTAAGTGACCCACAAAACCCAAATAATTATCCAGTTTATGTCGTAGATCAGGATCTAGGAAACTATATATTATCAGTTGATGATGGTTTTGACTAATGTACAGAAAAAAATGGTACAGAAGTAGAAAACAAAAAAATAGAAAAAACAAACAAAAATGTAAATAGTATAGGAGTTTGGAAAATGTTTTTTGACGGTACTTCATCTTAGGAAGGGGTTGGAGTTGGAGTGTTTTTTGTGGCACACGAAGATGAATTCATTATTCCTTTCTCATACAGGTTACAGTGGGACATTGACTATACCAATAACGTATGTGAATATGAGGCTCTAATATTAGGATTAGAGGTTGCCTGGAAGTTGAAAATCGAGAATCTAATAGTTTACGATGATGCTGAATTAATTGTAAAACAGATAAGGAAACAATATCAAGCCAAACATCCAAGGCTAAGGTCGTACAAGAACTGGGCCTGGGATTTGATAGAATTTTTTTTCTTATCATTTAATATTCATCATATTCCCAGGGCAGGTAATCAACAAGATGACTCCCTGGTGAAAGAGGTTGCTACTTTTATGCCACCTACCATCTTGAAGCTAATGTATCACATAGAAATGAGGCACAGACCTTCAATACCAAAAAATGTTCAACATTGCCAGGTCTTTGAAGACAATGAGCGGATCAAGCAGTTTCTAGAAATGGTGGATGAATTTTCTGAAACACATATCGACCAGAAAAATCAAAATGACCCTACTTGGATCATGCGGGAAGGTGAATATCCTCAGAAGTTCCAGGATAAGATCGCTAACCACCACATGTTGGTGTTAAAAAACAATCAGATTCCTAAGGGTCTAATTCTGTTAGAGAGATTGTTCGATAAGGACGATATACCCTAAAGTCTACCTTGCAACCTCAACCCGAAGAGGTTGAAGATTGTGATATAGGCACTAAGGAAAACCCTAAATTGATCAAAATATCTAAATACCTTCCAGCCGAAATGAAAAGTAAATATGTTGAGTTACTGAAACAGTACAAAGATGTCTTCTCTTGGTCTTACAATGAACTGAAAACTTATGATACCACTATCATCGAACATAAAATCCCTTTGAAATTGGGCATCAAACCTTTCAGGCAGAAGCTCAGACAGATAAACCCTATACTCCTTCCTATAATAGAAAGGGAAGTAAAAAAGCTCCATGATGCAATGATTGTTTTTTCACTCAGATATTCCGAGTGGGTAGCTAACTTAGTTCCAGTCAGAAAAATGAATGGTGAAATCAGACTCTGCGTGGATTTCAGGAATCTAAACAAATCATCCCTTAAAGAGAATTATCCTCTCCCTAAAATGATCACGTTTTGGAAAATGTGGTCGATGCTAACTGAATTTCTATTATTGATGGATTTTGAAGTTACAATCAAATCGCGGTCCACAAATATGAAGAAGAGAAAAACGCATTTACCACTCCATGGGGTACTTTCATGTATGAAAAAATGCCATTCGGTTTGATGAACAAAGGGGCCACTTTTCAATGAGCAATGGACATAGCCTTTGTCGGTGAGAGAGATACATTTTTCATTATTTATTTTGATGATTTAAATGTTTTTTCTAACTCAGATGCAAAGAACTTGGTACACCTCAAACAAACATTCAAAAAATGGAGAAAATTGTTTTTGTCGCTCAACCCTAAGAAATCCCATTTTTCAATGCAAGAAGGCAAACTCTTAGGCCATATAGTATCTAGAGAAGGAATCAAAATCGATCCAAAAAGGATTGAAACTATTGATACAATCATTATTCCTAGAAATAGAAAGGAAATTCAGTCTTTTTTAGGAAAAATATTTTTTTAAAGAAGATTCATTCCAAATTTTGTTGAAATCGCTAAATTAATTATAGGTATGGTGAAAAACGACAACGAGGTCAAATGGAAAACTGAATCTAAATCATCTTTCGAACGCATCAAGAAGGTAATAGGAGAAGCATCGACGTTGGCTAGTCCATACTACATGAAATAGTTCTTGATCTTTTCATTTGCATCCGAGCATACTATCGCAGTCATTCTCTTACAGGAGAACAATGAAGGTTTCGAGAAACCAATAATAGTTTTTAGTAAAAGACTCAAAGACATTGAGTTGAAATACGATATATTGGAAACACATGTATATGCTATGGTGAAGGCCCTCAAATATTTTAGGACTTACGTGCTACATTCCAAAATAATTGCCTACGTACCAACCATCTCTGTTAAAGACATATTGGTTCAACTTGATAGTGACGGATGAAGGGGCAATGGCTAGCCAAGATTCATGAATTTGATCTTGAGGTGAAACCAACTAAACTCATCAAAGGTCAAGGCCTGACTAAGATATTAGCCAAACCAAATCTCAAGGCGCTCAGAATAAATCATATACAATCTTACGGAAACCTTCCATATATAGAATAATTTGATGATCAGACACCTACAACTCAAATCCAAAAACAAATTATTCCTCTGCTTGGTATGGTGACATAGTTTCATATCTTCTGACTCTCCAGTGCCCAAGTGATATGACTCCTTCTAAAGCAAGAACATTGAAGCTTCACGTGGTAAAATATTGAATCATCAAAAACCAACTGTATTGGGAAGATCCCCTAGGATTTTTACTAAGGTGCCTGATAGAATCCGAAACAAAGAATGTTATAAATGAGTTTCATGAAGGGGTGTGTGGAGGACACCACGCCTAGGGGGAAACGACCTATAAAATCCTGAGAGTTGGATACTATTGGCTGAATTTATTTACGGACGTGAATGCTAAAGTCATAGCTTGTAATTCTTGTCAATTATTCTCAGGTAAACAAAATCTTCCCACACTACCCTTGACCCCAGTCAAGACAGAAGATCTGTTTCAACAATGGGGTCTGGATTTTATCGGAGAAATCCATCCACACTCTAGTGCACAGCATAAATGGATTCTAAATGCCATATATTATTTCACTAAATGGGTTGAGGCCATTCCGACACAAAATGCTACAGATTTAGTGGTGACAAATTTCTTATAAGAAAACATTTTATCAAGATTCGACTGTCCTCGGAAGATAGTGAAATTTTGTCATGGATTCGACTATCGTGGATAATGCCCAAGCTTTCAAATCCATGGTGATGGTGAGATTTTGTCAAAAGTAAAACATCATACTAGGGAATTCCATAGCCTACTATCCTCATGGAAATGGATTATCCAAGTCATCGAATAAGAGCCTAATCACTATAATAAAAAAGGTGTTGACTGAAAACAAGAAATCCTGGCATGTTCATTTGAAATACACTTTGTGGGAAAATATCATTGGCACTAAGAAATTGATCAGAATGTCTCCTTTCCAAATGGTATATGGAATTGATGTGGTCCTCCCCATAAATCTCTCTCTACCCGTAATGAATCTTTGGCAAGACGTGAAGGAAGATCTGAATGATGTTACTAGAAGAATAAACTAGTTAGTTGAAGTCCAGCAAAATAGGGATGAGGTGAATGAGGAACTTCAAAGATATCAAGATAATATGAAATCCATGTTTGATAAAAAAGATAAAGATGGGGAATTCCTTCCTAAAGACCTAGTTTTGTAATGGGATGCTAGGAAAGAGGAAGATGGAAAGCATGGCAATTTCGATCACATCTGGTGTGGGCCTTTCAGTGTTGTAGCTTCTGAAGGAAAGAATTCATTCTTATTAGAAAATATCGATGGGAAAATCCTTAACGCCCCTATCAATGGGCATTATCTGAAGCACTTCGAATAATTAGATCCCAAATCACCATTGTATACACTGGCTTGATTTTCTTATTTTTTATTTACAATTTTTCGCTTATTTGGTAAGTTTTTACTTTACTATAGATAAAACCAATTTTGTTGATTTCATAAAAAACAAAAATATAAAAACAAGAAGAACATACCTTTCCTTTCTACAAGGGTTCTAACACTTTTCATTTTGATTTTCAGATAGAACACTTACCGATAGTCGAGGGATAAAGAGGTATCAGAAAGCAATGATCATGTTTCAGAAAAATTAGTTTTCTCACGAAACAAGTGATAGATTAATAATGTTTTTTTCTTGAGAATACAAATTAAATCCAAGGTATGAAATTTTATGATCATTGTTGTTCAAACTAAGATGCTAAAATAATCCTTATAAATTCTAAATAAGGTTATACTCATGTAAAAATGGTCACCTGATCAAATATTAGAAAAAATACAAAATATTGAGTCGAAAAGATTGCTAATGAGGAAGTAATTTTGAGTGGAAATAAGGTCCCTTTCGAAACCTCTGACTTTTCGTCCTGTTCCCATATATCATATCTGAAATATTTTATTCTATATTTATTTTCCACTACCTGACCTTAAATCTCCACCATAAGACAAAGTTCGCCTAGACTCAGGAAGCCTAAAAAACTAGACCTTCAAAACGAGAGTAAGCGAAAATTTTATGATTCCTCTAGTTTTAACTGAGAGAAAGTATGTCTAGGATAATCCTAACTAATTTATCCCTTCTATCAGATTTTAAACTGATTTGTTTCGCTTAAGGAAAGTCCCTGGGAATTAAAATATCCCCGTGATAACTTCCCTGTAGGAAAAGGTGTTTTGAAGGTCAGGCGATGATTAGCCTAGAGTAAATCAAAGTGAGTTGACAGACCTTCATTGCTAAATTATAAACATATATCATCCCTTGTATGATATATACAAATTGATTTCCCCCACTTAAAAATATAAAAAACAAATAAGACAGATGGTGAATGGAAATTCATAATCTGATTACCCCCATCTAGTCCAAGACAAATGGTGAAAGGAAATTCAAAATTTGATTACTCCCATTTTGTCGAAAAGAGATGATGAAAGGAAATTGATTTAAATGATTTCCCTCATCTCAGCAAAATGAAAATTGAAGTGGTGAAAGGAAATTCAATGGAAAATGTAGATAACTTCACCAGGGTATTGAGCAGGCTCGCTGATAGTGAAGCAATGTCTATGATATCTGCAATTTTGTTATACATGTATATAATGCGCTCTGGTAGCTAGTTATCTTTTTGACAAATATTTACACTCTAAGATGACAAGGGATCCCCTAATTAAATTTGTTGAAATTTACTTTGACTTGATGAGAACAAAATCGTCTAGAGTCTGATAGCTCGGTTAAAGTTGTTTTGATTATCTTAAATAGACCCGAAATTAGTTTCAGGAAAAAGAAAGCTATAAATAGCCTAAACTCGAGATTGGTGAACGATCAAGTTTTTGAAAGTTTTCTGAGATACGACTGAAGTCTGATATCCTTCTGTATGATTTTTGCAAAGGTGTTTCCCAAAAACCCAATGATGACTCCATTAACAAAATAAACACACTTGGTCTACAGTTCTTCCATGCCTCGCAGGGATACCCGATCCCCAGAAGGAGCCTATGTTGGAACACTTTTAAAATTTTAAGCCTGAAGCTTTACCCTATTTCTTTTTACTTCATCTTAAAATCAAGCTTCAATAATAAATCATTTTTGTCTTCTATCCTTAACAAGTACACAAGGTTCACCATCGATCCAATTCTTTCATCGATCGAATGGTCCCTTTTTCCTGAACGTTTTGGAGCCACCTACTCGTTAAAGACACAAACCCCTAGAGGCTTGCTTTGGAGTTTCAGATTCTAGAGTTTCGTGTTTCAAGTGTGTTAACATGTCTCACCTTCAAAACCCTAATATGTGAACAGCGTTCGACATATCTTAGTCACAGTATACGTTTACCTTCCTAAGTTTTTACGCCTCACTAAGGGTGGTGTCCCATTGAAAATCCAATGAAGTTAGTTTGTTGACACATGAAGCGATGGATACCTAAAAAGAAACTAAAACCTAATTAAAAAAAAAATCAAGTAGTAGTTTCACTCTTTCGGAATTCAGGCATTCACTGTCTATCATATTCTAAATTCATGAAGCCTGAACTATCAAAATTCCTTAAACGTTAAGAAGGGTTAATTAAACATTAAAGAAAATTAAAAATTAATTAATCCCTATGTGATTTCACGTTTCAGGAATCCTGTCTCGAGCTACTACCAGTATCCCGAAGTTCGAAACCTCGAAATACCTTAAACGTTAAACATGATTAATTAACGGGTTAAACATGATTAAAATTAATTAATCACTATGCGATTTCGCATTTCAGGAATCTTATCTTGAAATGTTATCTAAATATCCCGAAGTTCGAAACCGCGAAAAACATTTAACGATAAATGTGATTAACTAAGGGGTTAAACATGATTATCTCATGTTAATTTTTTGTTGAATCGTAGCTCGGGTAAATTCAAATGTTATTCATCAAACCTCTCGATTGCAAACCAACAAATATTAATGGCATTATTAATCTATCTATGACAATCATTTCAAATAAGATCTCGGATCACCACCTAAATCTTTTCATTAAGGAAAGTGAATGCATCATCAGTGAAGTATTTGTAACTCAACACATTTAAGGGGAAAAGGATATTAAAGGTTGAATTTCATTTTCATTTTCACAGAAAAGAAAGTTTGAGCAAGATAAGAAGTCTACACATTTCCTGTAACAGGTAAAAAAGTTTTGAGCTCGTGATATCATGGCTCCATAGAAAACAACTAAGCATCTGGTGAAATCTCGATTCTGAAAACAAACATCCTCAAGGGAGAATCAACACATCTAGAAATAAATGAGACAACGTGTGCATTCTACTTACTCAAGTCATGATTAGAGGCCAGCTGTTTTGGAGCTAGAAGACAAGAATAAGAAATGTCTCTGCAAGTAGGAGACGAGACAGAGGGGATGCAAATGAACCTCTCCAAATTTTACATATTGTAATATTTATGTTTTTGAGTTATGAGAATTCCAACCTCTTAGGGTTGAGATCATTTTTGTATAAATACATAGTTTGAATATTTAACATAAGCTGCTTCTTGTTGAATGTAATAGAGAGAACCCTCCTTTGTGAGAATAAATACAAGTGCAGATAGAGATTCCAATTTTTGTGCAGTTTGAGTTACGTGTTTCTCATGTTTTCCATATTTCTAGCTTTCTTTATGTCAATCCTTGATAAGTGAGTGTCTGCAATTTAATACTACTACTACTACAGTCACATTTTATCAGTTGTTTGATAAGAAAGTAATTTTTCCTCTGTATTTTCTATTAGTAAATACAAGACCTGTGAGCTACTTGGATTACTGTATCGTATATCCTTTCAAGGGTGCATTCTTTATTTTCTTATACTGTGAACAAGGTAAGATTCATCTTGCATTGATGCCTCATTTTGTTTAATAGTTTTGTAAGTTTCCCTCACATAATTTGATTTTATAAATCGACTCAAATGAAAAATTACGACCTCTGTCCTGGTCTATCATTATTTTTATTTGAGGATTAATTCTTATATAACTAACGAAAGAAAAAGAACCTTTCAAAAAAATCCGTTTATATTTCTGATGCCTGACATTATTCTTTGAGCCTTAGGTTTAATCTCAGGAACAACATTACCAATTATCATCTATTTGTAATGATAGAATATTTTCTCGAAGATTTGTCTTAAGAAATATTACCGATAATATGCGTGCTCTTCAACTCAACCCATATTCCACTCTATTTATCATTCCCTTAATATAAGTAATCTCAAAGTCGTATTCGCTAAGTAATTGTGACCAATTCCTTTTCTGCACATTCAAGTCACTCTATGTAAATATATGTTGTAATCCACACTGATATGTCATTAATTCGAATTTTCGTCCAATCATATAGAGTCTCCAAAATCTCAAGGAATAAACGATTTCCTATAACTACAAGTCATGTGTTACGTAGTTCTCCTCATGCTTTCTCAATTTCCTTGATATGTAAGCGATCACTCGATCGTCTTGCATCAAAAATCTACCTAAACCTTCCTTGGATGCATCTGTGCATACCAAAAATTCCTTGTCCATGTCGGGGACTTTTAGTATTGGTGTTGTCATCAACAACTCCTTGAGTCTTTGCAATGCTTCTGTGCATTTCTCAGTCCATACAAAATTCTTGTTTTTCTTCTTCTATTCCATGATCAGATTTACTATCCTTGAAAAACCTTCGACGAATCGTTGGTAATATCCTGCTAAACCCATAAAGTTGCGTATTTATTGTACATTTTTCGATGCATGCCATTCCATAATAGAATCTACTTTTGTTGGATCGACAACGATACATTCATCAGATATGATATGTCCCAAGTAATGAATCTTCGATTGGTAAAAAGAACATTTCAATAGCTTCCTATACAATTTGTGTTCTCGTAGACATTGAACTACCAATATTAAATGTTTGTAATGTTCTTCTTTCGCCCAAGAAAAAAATAGTATGTCATCAATAAATACTTGAACAAACTTTTCCAAGTAGTCACGAAACACCCCATTCATCAAAATCATGAATACCCACAGGGTGTTCATCAGTCCAAATGGTAAAACTGTAAAATCATAGTGTCTGAATCTCATCTTAAATGGGGTATTAGGGATATCTTCCTCTTTAATCTATAACTGGTGTTATCCTGATCTCAAGTCAATCTTTGAAAACATTGTCGCTCCTTTCATTTGATCAAACAAATCATCTATTCTTGGCAATGGATATTGGTTCTAGATCATCGCTTTGTTCAATTGATGGTAGTCAATACAAAGTCTCCATGATCCATCCTTCTTTCTTATGAAAATAACTAGTGCACCCCAAGGTGATACACTTGGACATATGAGTCCCAAGTCAAATAATTCCTTCAATTGCATTTTCAAATCCTTTAATTCAGGCATTGACATTCGATAAGGTGTTCTCTCTATGGGTTCAGTTCTAGGTTTCGAGTCGATTGTAAACTCCAACTCTCTTTCTGGCGATAAGCCTGGTAATTCTTCTGGAAACACGTCTGCAAACTCCTGTACTACAGGAAGGTTTTCTAATCCTTCTACCTCGCCCATTTCATTTAGCGCTAATATTGCATATAACTTACTTCCCTTGTGCATGATCTTCTGTAGTTGTAGATAAGATATAAACCTCAAGGACACTCCCTGGTTTATTCCTACAATCACTCTACCTCATCCCAAATCATCTATCAAACTTAACCATTTTTTATTACAGTTGAGTATCGCATCATGCAATTCCAACTAGTCCATATTGATTACTATTTCATATTATCCTAAGATAGTGACATATAGGTTGTCCTTTATTAAAAAATATCCCAAGTTAATGTTACAGTGCGTAACCATTCCTCCAACCTTTTGTTTGGCACCCGAAGCCATTTCTATGTATCTTAACTCATCCCGCTCGACTTCCTTTACCTTAATTCTCTTCAGTGCTTCACTAGAGATAAAACTGTCTATAGCACCTGGATCTATCAAAATACTAAAAGTTTGGACGGTCATACATAATTTCTCAAGCACAATGGATTGTTGCTCGGCCTAGCGGTTATTCACCGCTACATAAATCATGTGGGCCTTGCCCAAATATCCCACTGTAGTGGGTCTTATTGATCCGACTGCTCTGCCTTCTCTATCGGAGAGTCTCGTTGGTAATGTGTCTCTCCACATGTCCAACATCTAGTCTTCATTCCAATACTCATGTTCCCCAAAGTAGAAGTTGTTTGCCTAGAAGTCTGTGATCCTGATATGTTTTGTTGAACATTCCTACAATGTTGTTTCTACGGGAGATGTTGTTGTTGATGCGGTGGTCCTCTATAAGGATTCCTCTGTTGAGGAGTCTGTCATCGTGGTTTCGTGAGCATAGGTCCTGTAGATGTATCTTGATGCCTTGAAGTCTATATGGATGGTGTATGATGCTCCTGCACCTCTGATCTCATCTACCTAATCGTTCTAGAAGGATTCCTACCCTGACCCCTATTTTTCAACTCTTCCTCAGCTATGAGGGCCTTCTGAACTACATCATGCAACGTCTGAGGCATTAGAATCTTCACATTTGCACAGATGTTTAATTTAAGGAAAAACATAAACTTGTTGACCTTTAACATCTCCATGTTCATATGTGGGGCATACCTAAGTAACTCCATGAATCTGACCTCATACTCTGGCACCATATGACCACCATGTCATAAGGTGTTGAACTCATTAAGATGGATCTCAATGAATATGTTGAACAAGTACTTCTCCCGGAACTGTTCCTCGAATAGCTCCCATGAAACGTATTCAACGACCATGTTTAGTTGAGGTAGGAGTGTCTTCCACCATATAAGAACACTCCCCTTCAATTGAAAGACCGTCATGTGGACTTTCATGTTGGAGGTGTAATCATGAAGTGAGAAGTACATTTCCATGTTCTCCAACCATGCTTTGGTGGTTGAGTCATCAATAGCACCCATGAACTCAAGAATATTCACCTTCTCGAGTTCTTTGTGTATGCTACCACTACCAACTGGAGTGTGTTGTGAAACCTCATTGGGTACAGACGCTCTGCCCTCATCTCTATCTAGTCGGTTAATCAAGGCCTTTGACATCCTCTGAAAGGATCTCATCATACCTACCACATCTCCCACAACAACCTGTTCTCGTTCAACAATTTTTTCTTCTCCTTGGGGGTTAGACACCTCTTGTGTGGATGCTATAGAAGGCATCAAACCTCTTCCTCTAGCACCACGATGTCCTCTAACCATGATTACCTGTATAGACAATTTTCAAAAGTTAATTAGTGATACAATTTTAATCAAATATTTAACACAATGGAAGGCATAACGGTCCAATGTCACAGGTTTGAACCTGCTCTGATACCATGTGTAACGAACCCTCTGTTACGACAACAAATAGTGAGTACAGAAGAGGTAAATATATATTTTTCTTTGAAAACAAACATTACGACAAATGACATGCGTCACCACATATATTAATAACTACACAATCAATTTCATCACAATCAACTGAAAGCAACATCACTATTATTCAATCAACCATAGCTCATAAAGATAACATAAGGAAGGTACCCCCCCAACCTATCATTCATGGTTAGGACCTCCAACACACATAAATAATGCTCAAGTCCAGGATTCATCCGATTGATTTTGACCATTTAAGGTCTTAGGACTGACGATTGTTCTAAAGAACAAGGAGTTGTCTAAATCTCATTAATCCAATCATAACCTGAAATTCTACTAGATTTATCAACCATATTTAACCATCAATTCTTCATGGTGAAATAGAACAAACTAATTTGCTTAATCATTCCTTCAAGCAATATTAAGTGCAAAGTCAAGTAAGAGAAAAATACATATGGATTAATAAAAACCACAGGAGTACAATCACAATTTTTTTAACAGATAGATATCTATTTCTCAACATCATTAGTATCTTGTCAATGTCAGGTTCATTCAATGTCAAGTATCATTTATCAAGTGATTCAACTTCTATAATGAACAACCCCTAAGTAGGTAAATTATGTATCTTTTTTTGTTTGTTTGTTTGTTAGTTTTTCCGTGACATGTGGGACTAACATATGGCTAAGAAACTGCAACTCAGGAAAATATAAGCCATCAAAATCACCTGAGGATCGCACCCGGCCAGAGCCACACCAACCCTTAACGTGGTAGGTTTTGAACCAGTGACTTAACATCACGGAGCACCTTAACAATGCACTCCATCACTGACTGTCCTACACCTCGGGGACAAGTAAATTATGTATCTTAATAACATGATATATATTAATTATAAATTCATAAGTAACTCAATACTAATTTATATACCCATTTATAAAATCCCATAAGAACATTAAAACCTTCCTTAAGCAAGACATACAAATTAAATGCTAATTTATAAATCCATTTATAGGGAACCATAAGAAAATCAAAATCTTATTTAAGCGAAGGATACAGATTCAATACTAATTTACAATCCAATTATAAGACTCCATAAAAATCAAAATCTTCTTAAGCATTACTTAAATATTTCAATACTACTTTAAGTTTTTTTTTTTATAAAACTATGTGAAATCAATCATAATGAGAAATTAACAAGAATTTCAAAGCTTCTTTGCATACTAAAGACTTGTTAAGAACTATATAAGGAGTGCATACTAACTTTCTTATTCATATAAAGAAAATATAAGAAGATCACATCATAATAAGTAATATGTAGGGATTTCAAGCTAAATTGCATCTTCATTGTAAAGAACTAAAGAAAATCAAATTTTGTTAAGCAATAAAAAAATGATTTCCATGCTAACTTACAAATCCATTAAAGAATTAAAGAAAGACCAATCTTATTTTAAATAGTATATAAGAACTCAATGCTAAATTATAATTCCATTTAAAATCATTTAAAGGGAGATCAAACATATTAAGTGAAATATAAGGATTTCATATGTTAACCTACATAAGGTATATAAAGGACTAACGGAAGATCAAATCACTCCATGTTTTAATAATGAGGAAGACATGAAACTTTTGTTTATCTCAAGAAATTTTTAAAGGTGGAAGATATTTACATAGAGTACATTAAGGTTCTGGAATCCGTTCTAGCCCTTGAAATGACACGCAGCACAATCCAGAGCATATTCTAGCCCTGGATCCAGCAATTAATTTTCTAATATATTAGATTTAAAAATCAACAAAAAGAGAATAAAGATTTCATGTATTGTTAAGATTTAAAGGAAATGGCAGTGAATTAAACACAGGGTTCGTCATTTGACGAGGCAACGTAGGTAGATTCATCAATCGTTTTAAACTTGATCTATGGAATCCAAAATTGCTCATATCTTGGAATTTAATCATAATATAACGATAAGATTTCTAAATATGGGAGTAGCAAAAGGTGTTGGCAGAGGTTCAAAAGAAAATTTACAATCACATGAGATACAATTAATTAGGAAGTGAGAAAAGTAATGGATTTAAGGGTAAAAACTAAGCCAGTAAAATTTCCCTATAGGCAGTAAAATTACAACGATTCCCATCATCGTTGGCCCAGTACACCAACTAAACATGAAATAAATACAACAAGCATCAGGGAAGTTAAAGTATATTATTGTAACCCCACAAATTGTTCCGGACTTACAATCCTGAAAAAAAGGTAAAGGTTCCAGACTGTAAAAAGAAGAGAAGCAGTGAAACGTTTAATATCCAAATTTAAACACCACAAATATCCGAGCTCGCCCCAACGTCATCCAAGTGCCTGAGACCAGTGAGTCTAAGTTTCAAAAGTCGGTGCCCAAGAGTCCAGAACACCAAGGGAGAGCTTGATCAGTCAACGTACAATGCATCAAACAAAACTTGATATTTTTAATAACGGAGGCGATGGATGAACTCACACAGGAGCAACATATTCTTGTTTTCTTACACGGGAGGATTCACCAATCAAATTTAGAAATTTTTTATTGCAAATTAATTTAGAGAACACCCACAACTTTCTTTCTTTTTTGAAATTTGATAACGAAGAATTCAGATTTCTGATTTGTTCATCAATTGGCAGTGATCTCCAGTACTTTTTTTTGAAATTCAGATTAGTGATTTATCTTAAACCCCACAAATTTAATAAAATTCAAGTCTAACTTTTAGAGTTACCACAAATCTCTTCCCATAAAATTCAGTCATTTACAAAAGGATATACAAAACTACAATTTTAGTTTTGGGAAGTTGTTTTACCAAGACAATATAGGTTTTAAATTTTGATACGCATACTCAAGGCAGCGACAAATAGATTGAAAATCCAAATTGTAGATTCAGTTTCAAAATAGTTCTTAACCTTAAAGTCTCCAGAATGGTCATTAACTCTGTAGTGATTTTTACAGTTTTAATTCCAACTTTGTATTATAGGTACATACATCCTTTTACATCCTATTATATAATTTCTAACATTTTCAAAGAGTGACCCAACTAGCAATGAACAAGTAGGAATCAAAATTTGGGTTGAAAAAACAGAAAAGGTAGCTAACAAAATTCCAGTACTCGATTTGAGAAAATGAATGACAGTAATACAAGAAATTCATTTCTAAATGACGAAAAAACCCATCAAGGATCATGACAAATCGATACCAGAATTTTAAATCAGAGTTTATTGAGAATTTCAAATAAAACTCATTTACAAAATTAATCTTATCACAGTTACAAATCTCAAATAGAATACCGTAACTGACGAATATGAAACTTGAAGATGTTCTTCCTCAATTGGCGTTCCTTCCGACCTCCCTCTTGTTAATCTCATAAACTTCACCGGTACCTCCCAGCCAATGCTAGGCGTACTCTTCTTCGCTCTTATCCCCCCAAGTTGCAAAGTGGCCATGCACACACAAACCATAAATACTCTAGCTCCAAGATTTCCTCACAAGGAAGAGCTACCACTCTATCGTCAAACTTGGTATACCAACTCTCACAAGTAAAACACAGTAGCATAAATTTACCAATAAAAAGTTTGAACCATTTCCCATCTACATCATTTGTTTTATAGAAAATTCCTCACTGAAACATGTCAACATGCACAATTAATTAACTTTTTAATTAAATAAATTAGGATTATTCACCCACACAATTGTCACTCTCTTCCCAAGTTGCACAAGAAATTACAATTTTTTATTTTAATTAAAAATTCAAATTCCCTCACATCCTCCCATGTGTTCTTATTTTATCTCTTAGTTGTCCTTTTATTCCCCATATTCTCATTTAATGATTGTCTCATAACTAGATCTTAGTTAGAGTTTGATTAGGAGTCTTCTTCTAGTTACATTATTGGTAGCTAGACTCTAGATACCATCATATGTGTACACCTATTCTCTCATATTTTATTTCTTTCTTATTTTGAATTCTTTTTTATTAATTTCATGCACAGACATGCATTATATCTCATCTTTAGATTTTCTCACTATTTTATTTCTTAATTTGATTTATCTTATTTCTTTGAATTTAATTAATAAATTTAATTTACTCCCCTAACTAAACTTAGACTTAGGCTTAGTATTTGAATTAGGATTTGAATTTTATTGGGATTTATAATTAATGGATTCACTGTTTAATTAATTATTTTAATCTTACAAGGTCTAAAGATTTCAATGTTTTCTAGGCCACCTAGATTTATTGACTCAAGTTTTTAATTACATTATGTGCCCTTCAAGACGCACCTCAGTGCTCCAAGGGTGCCACTCACCTTTTACTGGTTTTGGTATTTTGTCCAACCCTTGGAGTCAACACTCCACTCAGTCGACCTTGTGAGAGACTAAGGGCTTCTCATGAATAAGGAATTTGCCTTATTCTGCACCCTTTACAAATATTCATGAGCGACTGTCTTAGTCCGCCCTTACGACATCGTGGACCTATCGAACTAGGTAATCATTAACCTAAAATTCGAACCACGATGGGAGTGCTATTAGGTTATGATGTGAACGTTTCCATACCTCTCCCTCAATATCTTTTGTATGTGCATGGCCCTTTTACTCCTTATGTGAGTCATACTAGCAAGCATCATCAACCTACATTCATTGACAAAACATTGTCACTAATGCATATACGTAGTCATACTAAATCAATCATATGACACATATGTGTAAAATGAAATACTCAAACAAAACAAAATCCAATCTCTGACTCAATCTGGAGTCCAAGGAGGTCCATTGATGCCATCAATATCCATAATTTGTCATGTGTCCTGCACACTCGGGTAAACTCATCAATAGCATCTATCAATACATTTATATCGAAAACAATATGTCACACCATATCATCATCATCATGTATAATCCATAATCGAAAAAAAAATCAACATGTAACATAATTGGATCACTTGCACGCAAGTGTCCTCAAAGAATAAGTCGATAACATGTTCTCAGTAGACCGAGATGTTACATAAATACATTCAAAATTAGTTACAAACAATTACAAAATGATCATAACTTCCTACAACATAACCTTCTAAAACAATAATAAGTGGGCATGCTACCTCTAATTACATTGATGATTGTCAATGTTTAGATCAAGAATAGGGTGTTCAACACAAAACTGGGTGTAGAGGCTAAACTCAACATGGAGAGAAAAACAAAGTGCACAATGACTAGTTGTTTGCAGGCTTTCAAAACAACAAAATGGGGCACCAACAATGATCAACAATTCAAAGTCACTATGAATCCTAGTAATTACATTATTATATGTTAGATAAACCTATTGTAAAGAGAAAATGATTCATTTTCATGGCATTGATGCCAATCTCTTAATTGACACTAGGCTTAATGAACAAGTTCCATGTACATGGGTTGGGACTTCTTCTATTGCAATTTGTACATTGTAGGGTATCTCCACAATTTTCAATAAGAAGAGGTGCCAACATAGGGAGAGTACTACAACATCCTTTGTGTCTCTTTTGACCAATGTAAAGCCAGACAGAAGTGGAGATATTGAAGTTAAAGATTTGAAAATGGATTAGAATGAAATTGCATTAGATTGCAATATGGAGTTCATAAATTCTTCTAAGATAAATGACACACATATAACTATGGTTCCCATGGAAGAGCATTACATCTGTGAAAATAAAGCTAGCTTGTGTGGAGAAAACCACCCAACAATATGTGCATATACAAATGTTGCACATGTAGGGAAAGATAAAATTTTATTTCCACATCTAAGTCTCATAATTAAGAAAATATATCCAATCCAAAAGCTATGAGGACATATTTTGTTGTATGGCATTGTTTATCTAACATGTACATATATTTATGTAGCAGGGATTTGAGATAGCCAATTTATTCGAATATACCACTAAGATTATAGAGTTATAATAATGTCTATATCCATTGGCTAAGAGAGGTGTTTTGACCTCCTATAAGAAGGGCACCATTTCTATCATTTTCATTTTCATGAACTTCAACAAAAAGTTGTGTTAGTGTTCCTAAATGTTGTTACTAGATTTGTCATTATAGGATTACAAAACCTATAAACAACATGCACAAGTCCTTAGTGTATCCTCAACAAATATTTTTAATTATATTTATATATTTAAAACAAAATTAAATTGTAAGATTAAGACATTACATATTGTCTGAAAGTACACCACCATGGAAATTGTGAGTAATATTTTTTATTATATAAAACGATAAAATATCACAACTAAGAGAAGAGGGTCATATTTGTTAGATCTTGTTTGTTAGAGATTGGTTTTTAGAGCCTCCACAAGGAGGGTCATATTGCGAGAGATATCATCAAATTTATCTTCCATCCTCACAAATCTCCCTTATGCTAAATCTTGAGGGTTGTTGTGAATAGATTCATCTTTGATGGCTAAGTTTTTGCAACTTTCTTATTAATACAATTCCTATATCTTCAAGCTTTCCCAAAATACCCAAAATAAAACTACTTTGATACCAATATGATCTATAAATTGTTGTGTATATTCCACTAGAATGGTTCTTCACAACAGATCTTATAATACTCTGAAATCTTAGATTATGAAATTTATTTCCTTAGGTACCAGATTAGGTATTACTAGCTTAATGCTCAGATTAATGAAAATAAATTTATACGAAAAATGAAATAACAGGTGAATATGCACAACATCCAAATTAAATGAACACAAGGTATATCCTCGAAAACCCAATATGGGAGAAAACCCAACAAGAAGGTGAGGTCTATGCTCTACTCTCTTTTCTTCAGTTATGAATAACAAGTTAAAAGAAAGGGGCACTCACTATGTAGTTTACTTTGACATTATGGCCTATATGGATTCTATAGAATATTTTCCTCCTCTGTTATGCTCTGAAAATACCACTCCTAGCTACTTTTCTCAACTATGGAACAAGTACCTTGCTAAAGAATAGAACCCCTTTCTCCTTCTAGAAACCCAATATTTAACATAACTTGATATTCATCTAGGGTTAGGGTTTTTGCATCCTCAACACTCAATTAGTGATAAGGTATGGACCTTCTAAAATATTTTTGTAAGTCCACACATGGCCATCCCCATATGTGTGAGTAATGTGGGCTTGTTATTGCACAAGTTGTAGGTTGGGAAAAGTTCGACCCAACCAAGGAAACAACTTCTATAACTATGGGAATCCTACACCCAATGTCACCTCGATGTAGGTCATGCACTTCAAGGGTGACTAGGTCACTCAAGGGAGGTGATCCTAGTGACCCCAGGGGGATTGAGATAGAGATGAAAAAAAGTGGAAAAGGAGCCCCTATAGTTCAAGTCTAAATGGAAGGAAAGGTAGGGAAAGATTCATTGTAAGTCAAGTAAAGGCTACCCCATAGGTATAGTGTTTCACTGGATGTTTGTACCTGCCCAAGACACCAAAAAACACATCTTGCAAAAATATATGTTAGTTGGATCATAAGTTTAATATTTATGTCCCTAATTTTCCGCAGTAAATAACAATATATATCAGAAAATAAATGATACTAGAAGCTTCCCAATAAGTGCTAGATATCAAGTAAAAAATGCAAGAGAAAGACTAACTAAACGAAAGATGAAAAGCCCAAATTCTAGCACAAAAGATAAGGCTATTGTAAAAATTGTTTGAAGCAAATTATATCAGACTTATGGCTGTAAAATTCAATTTATTACAGAGAAAAAAATCAGCCACTATAATTCCTTCAAAATTTGCCAAAAAGTGTGCTAGGACTAGGAGAGTATGTGTGCAAACTTTGAGCCAAAACTAATGGTTGATAAAAAAGTTGTTTAAGAAAGTATGTTAGGGGTTTTGAATCCCTAAAGGATGAATATGAAAATATGTAACATCATAAATAAGTATCCCTTGGATTATGATTCCCTATTAGCTTTGAGGTTCCCAGGGCACAAGGAAAACAATCCACTTTTGCAAGAAATTCACGTTTCCCAATGCAATACTTTATATCTCCAATGCAATAAAAATATGACTAGTGCCTTTACTATTGGATTAATGGGGTCTTAAGGAGCTTGGATAAACTACCTCCTTGGGGGTGTAATCCCTTTTACTTCCCAAGGCAAGTTTATCTAAGCTAGGGTTTAGGCTAAGAGGGTGTATTCCCTTATACTTCTCTTAGAAAACCCTTGTTAATGAGATGAAGCAATAAAATGAAGAAAAATTGGTGAAGACTATGGTGGGGGTGTATGACGTTATACTTCCCACCTAGCTCCTAGCACAAAAATAATTGACTTGAATAAAATGATAGCAAGAGAGTAAAAACCATACCAAAATCAAGAAATATGTTAAGATAATCCACCACAAGAGCTAGAAAATAACCTTCCAAGGCTAGCGCATCACTTCGTCCATTAACCATTCAAAATTTCAGCCATACACAAGTGCACAAGAGATAAATAGCTAAGGGGGGGAAAAATTTCAGACCAATACCTCTTGTGAGAGGAAAGTTATGATTATATTTGAGATCTTATGATCTCTATTTATACAAAAATTAGCCAACATGGTTTGTCTACAAAATAAGGAGTAAAACACAAGATTAGGGGTAAAAAACATTAATATTTCCCCCTTAACACAATAATATCAAACAATTCACTTAAAACTTCATATTTTTCACAAATTAAACCCTAATTAAAGATGATGTCACCCTTTAGGGAACATTTTTCCACTTTGAAGAGGTCGTTGGAGCTGGAGAAAGATGGAAGGGCCTTCCAAGGCCATGTGTCAAGAATCTAGAGGATCCTTTATTGGTGAAAACCATATTCTCATTAGAACATCCAAGTGTAAGTGAGTGGCACCTCACCACCAAACCCAAACCCCCACTACCATGATGTCATGCAAGAAAATGGGACGTTTTTCCCTTCCTGGGAAAATTGTTTAGCATGCAATGGGTGGGATAGGTCATCCAAGTCATCATCAAGGTCGTCCAATTCATCTCTCTCTCATCTGGCATGTGGGCCCCTAACATCCCACCTATGGGATTGTATCCCCATGGAATCCCAAGCTAGGGTTGTTTTCCAAAAATTGTCCACCATCTAGGTTTTGCAAAACAAAATGGACACACCCTCCAAGGATATCAATTCATAACATCATGATAAGTGGATCCAATCAATAAATAAGACATATAAGCATGTCCATCAAATATTATCATATCAAACAATTAACAACTCAAAGACACTATGTGACTTGTCAAGATTAAGTATGGGAGGTTTGACAAGGTGTCCTATTGGGAAGATCTTTCCCTAGATCAAGGAGATCCTCCAGGAGGTCCCTTTATAAGCCATGTAAATTATATGAGGTGTATGGGGTCAAGACTCAATGGGCATAGGGCTCATGACATACTAGGGGTCGTAGTTTCTCATTCATGGGTGGCTTTGTAGAGGGTGCATGGTACCTTCATCCACAATACATTTTTTCCAAGCCTTTTATTTGCATTTTATCCTTCTTTATTTATATTTTCTTTTGAAAAAGGAGAGGTTGAAGGTCACTGCCCTAGCATGGTGACTAGACCAAAAATGCCTAATGGAAATGAGAAGGTTGGCTCGTGATGAGACCTCGTTTCTCTCATCCATGCAATTGAGAGTCACTGCCCTGGTTTAGTGACCAGATAATGACAATTTAATACCACTAGATATCCATGGACATGATAGGTTGAATCATGATGAGACCTCCTATCCTTTAATCTACCTTTCAAGCATTTCTTTGTTATATTATGGGTCCTTTTTTATTCAAATATAATTGTTTGATTTCTTTCTTGGGTGATCCTTGGGTGAATCATCTGGAAGGTTTACATATGGTTTTTATCTTTTACCCAACACCAACCCCTCTAGGCCTTTATCCCCTTTTTCCCATTAAATGAGGGACAACCCCTTCTTGGGTCAATACACCCTAAAATCCCAAGAGATAAGGAAATGGAGGGGAATAATGATGGAAAATGGAAAGTATGGTTGGGAACGGTATGAAAGTTGATTAAGGGATTTCCTAGTAGCAAACCCATTTCCAAAGAAGACCACTTACTAGGGCACAATGTCAACCACCAAGGTGAAGCAAGGAAAAAGGCATAATGTTCAAGCACATATCATGAAATCTAGGGAAATCTAATATACAACATAATCAAATGTCTTAGGTATTGAAATGATTCTCACCATAATATTGACTTGTACCTCATGGAGAAAGGCTCGTTGCCTTTCGGAATCCAAATGGTGTGGTGGATGTCGTTTGTAAACCTGTGACCATATGTGGTGGTGAGTGGGTTTTCCATCTGTGAAAAGCATATTGTTGGTCATGTATTCTCTCAGAACTCCATATCTACAACTTGAGGGCCTCGAGAGACCATCTCCTTATTTATCCACAAAATTGGGATAGTAGGATTGACATGGAATCCACTCATACCATGGTGTTCAACAAGGCAAGTCAACTTGTGGGAGGCATAACTTTCACATACAAGATTTGATTGAGGTGATCTATGCACTGTAGTAAAGGTATTGGTGTGTGTATCAACATTGAGGGTGTGGGAGAAATTTTGGATGTTGTAACCCCAAAAACCTTCATTTAGTTCCTCAAAATGGATCTGGAAGGTTCTAGAACCTAATTTTCCAAACTAGGACCTGCCACTCAAATGGGATTTGCAAGCCAATTCCTCCAATTTTTTCACCCAAAAAGTACTAGATAGATGAAAAATTATATGATGATTCATTATGGGTCATTGTTATAGTAAAGGCACTTGTCCTTGCATGTTTTAGGGTCTATGTGTAGAGGGATCTGGGTTTCTTTCTGGGTGAACTAGATTTTTCTTTTAGTAATCCAATCGTGTACCTCCCATTGTGATGATCTCCATGACATATATGTTATTTTTTCAATAGATTCATATTGTCTTGGAAAATGAACCAATTTTTAGTGATAATTTCAGACATTGGGTTCTAAACTTAGGCCAACTGTGAAGTTTATTAGTATCAATATATTGAATATTTTGACAAGGATAATATCTCTCTCAAGACATTGATGAACATTACCTAAATATATTTGAATGATAAGAAAAAGAAACATGTAAATTAAATGAAATCATCATACATTCACTAGACATTCAAATCAACAAACACAATACATAAAATCCAGGTGGGGAACCATGACATAGTGTTCTCTACTCAATCCGTAAGATTAGTCCATACAAACTCCTTATAAACCCATACAATACTCAAGGGATTTAAATCCTAATCTCTCCTTTTTCCATACAATCTCTGATACAAAAACTCAATATAAGAGCCAAAGTAGCCCACTTTTAACCCTCATCCCATCATTTTCATTCCTTTAAATGAACCCTAAATCAGTTACAAACAATTACAAAATGATCAAAACTTCCTACAACGTAACCTTCTAACACAAGAATAAGTGGGTATGTTACTTCTAATTACATTGATGATTGTTAGTGTTTAGATCAGGAATAGGTTGTTCAACAAAAAACTGGGTGTAGAGGCTAAACTCAACATGAAGAGAAAAACTAAGTGCATTGTAGCATCCTTCTCTTGCGCGCACTGAGAGGACTTATTCTTTGAGGAAACTTGTTGTGCAAGTGATCTAGGTCGTTATACTATTGGTTGTTTTGATAATGATTACGAGACATTGTGGAATTATATTATGTTATTTTGTTGTATTTACATTGACAGGTTCTACTGACTGGGTTCTCTTGAGTGTGCAGGACTCTGAATGTTGAGGATGTCAAGGCATTGATGAAACTTCGTGGACTCTGGATCGAGTCAGGGAGTGGACTGTCAGGGTTTGAATGTTGTTGATATGACACAAGTACACATGTTTAGATTTTATGATGTTGATTGTTATCACTGATGTGTTTTGTTGATGGATGTAGGTTGATGATAGCTTTCCAACCAGACTCACATTTGGAGTAAATGGGTCATGCACAATAACCAGAGACATTGAGGGAGTGGTGTGGCAGTAGCCCTACCACAACCTACTAGCACTCCCGTCGTGGCTTGAACTGTAGGTTAACGATTACCTAGTTCGAGAATACCCATGATGTCATAAGGGTGGACTGTGACAATTTCTCACAATGATTCTAAGGGGCGTGAAATAAGGCTGGGTCATTATTCCTTAGAGGCCCTTAGTATCCCACAAGATCACCTGATCGAGTATTAACTCCAGGGGTTTGACATCTACCAAATTCAGTCAAGAGGCGAGTGGCACCCTTGGAGCAGGTAGTGCGTCTTGAAGGGAACGTCACACAAATAAAATGGAAAGAGGTGAGTGGCACCCTTGAAGCATGTAGTGCGTCCTGAAGGGCACGTCATGATTTTAACTGGTAAGTTAATAAACCTATTGCCTAGAAAAATATGCCTCATTAGGACCTGGTCGGCCTTAAATGAATTATGTGATAAGTAAAGTTTAATAACTAATTTTTCCCTTAAGAAATGTCCCCAAGCCTAGTGAATTGAAAACCTAGGTCTGAGTAGAACCCTAGAACAAAAAAAACTAATTAGACATATAACAGGAAGGGGGTAAAGAAAATTCAAGCATTAATAATTATAGTGGAAATTCTAATAAAGATTTAATTAATAAAAGGGGTATTTGGTTGGTTTTGTCTAAACCTGCTAATTCTGAACTTAGTTATAAAAAGGGGAAACTTTAAGAAAAAGGGAAACTTAAAGAAAAGGGGGAAACCTAAGGAAAAGAGGAAACTTAAAGAAAAGGGGAAACTTAAAGAAAAAGGGGAATGTCTAACTTAGTAAGAAATCTATCCTTTGGAACTTTCTATTTATGAACTCAACTAGGAATTAAGTAAGGCGTAAGTCATTTAAGAATTGTAAGGGAATAATGGGACACTGAGGAGCATTTTTAGGAACGCTTTTGAGTGGGTGAGGGAAATATGAATATTTAATTAACTAATAAATTGATTTTCTAGTGCAACTAGGGGATCGGTTGACATGTGTACGGGGGAGGTTTTTCCTAATTAAATAAATGAAAAAGGAATCTAATGAGGGTTTGAGAAACTAATGACTAAGAAACTCTATAAAAAGGATGGTGGAGGAGGAGTATGGATCACATCCATCTTGGGTAACATTACGTTGCCGAAATTTCATCTTGACTGAACTTTCTCTTGTGGGAGTTGGGATACCCATCTTGGGTAACGAGTGGTAGCTCGACCTTGTGAGGCGAGTTGGGTGCTAGCATTCTCTAGTATTGTGTGCACGACCCCTTTATGGCTTGGGCGGCTCAGGGGGAGGAAGAGTACCCCTAGCACTGGCTGGGAGGTACCAGTGAGGTCTCATCGGTCGACAAGTGGGATATGGACGGAGCGAATATGCAGGACAATGTCTACGGGATCATCGCTTGGATATTCGGTATGCGTATTTAAATTTTGTTATATTTCAGTCAAATTATCCTATGTATAAAATTATAATGATGATGAAGAAACTAATGCTTTTCCAATTGATGTTATTTTATCTGTTCATAGTAATTCTTTAAAATCTAAGCTTTTATTTTTTTGTAATTATATTGTTCAATTAACTATAGTAAATAAGAGATATTATTATGTGGTTTGTATTTTTGTTCAGTTAAGTATAGTTGAGAATTGATTATATCATTCTGTTGCGATTGATTAGTTAGAAAAATTCCAAGACACTCTTTGAGATTCATATACTTTGATTCATGCACATTGAGGAGAGGATCCATACATTTTTGTAAGGTTTTATTTGATAATGAAATTTTGTATCCTTCAGAAATAAAATGCATGAACATAGGGTCAAGGGGTATCCCCTGCACCTTGAGTGGATCTGTGTTAAGATTGTATGCCAAAATTGTTTACTGTGGGTGCATCCTTGGTAAAAATGTGTAAACTATAACGTTAATGGTAATCTAGTTAAAATTTCATGCACTTCATCTTATGTAATTTAGTTATATGTACTAAAATTTGACAGGGATGCGCTAAATTTTAGAGTTTGGCGTTTAAGAAAACCCACTCCACCCAGGAGAATGGAACGGGTGAGCTCCACATTGAAGCTACGCTCGTATTTTACAGCACAATAATACTTCTCTTAGTTTTTTTTTCTCCACAGCCTAAGCCCTTGCAGAGGATTTCTTCGCAAATAAACCAGTTAACACATGCTCTGCATCGGCGATACTTACATGTATATCCATCTCAGTCATGCTATGTTCCGGGCACACATTGTCTTCAACAAATGCACTACTTTCATTGAACATTTTTATTGCTTGGGCACACTGTATATTATTGAGATTTGCCACTTTGGCTTGACACAAACCACTAGACCGACCCATTTTCTCGTTGAGGGAGTCAGTGATTAAACCTCTTTAGAACTGTTACATCCATTTTAAAATGATTTTTTTTAATTAGAATTAATGATTGTGTGATACATAGATAGTAGCTCGATATTCACTTCAGAAACTTTTCCTGGAATGTCCTGCAAGGTTATCGTTGGGTTGCACGTCATATCGGTGCCCAGCTTAGTGGAATGGGTTGGTCGTTTGGAAAGAAACGAAATTGTGTAATCCTAAGGGTAGGGTTAGAATTAAGAAAGTTGTAACATACTGTTGTGTTATTATATAAATGGAAGAAACAAATTAATTAAACCAGAGAATCTGGCTATGCCAGAACAGACCATTCCCTCGCTTCCTAGAATCAACGCTTATGCCTAGCACGGATTTTAAGTAAGAGGCGTTCACTAATTGTTGTTTATTTATTACCATAGTCTGATCGTTGTCTTCTCTAATTGCTTCCACAGGATGTTGTTGTTGTTGCCTGGGAAAATAATGAATTTATCTTCACCTTCACACATTCATATCTCTACCTCTGACCCACATTTTGGTTATAAAAGCGTTGAGCATATTTTATTTTATTTATTTCACTCTGTGCTTGGAATCCCTTTACAAAAATTGTATTACATCTGTAAAATTTATTTACATGTTATGAGTTGGCATATTCGTATGTTGCAAATATTCATCCATTTTAAGACTGTATGCAATATTCAATCTAGGGTTGACCATGTTGGAAATATTGTCATTGATGGAAAAGGATGAGGCAAAGGAGGAAGAAGAGATTTATGTTAGAAAATCAATGTATGGTTGAGTTTTGGATGGGTGTGTATGATTGCTGCAGAGCATCACTGACAGCCGTCAGATCTGCAGAAGCTGCGAGGGAGATAAGCCATTGGAGAATCGGGGATCGGGACTTTGAAATGTCCAATTCATTCGACAATGAAAACCCCGAAATCGTGATATGCGATTTCGCGACTTGATCGCAGCCGTTAAAGAAAGCATGATATATGGACTGTTGATTTGCTTCATCAGAGAATCGGGAATCAGAGTTTCGTGAGTTCAGTGAACAATTGCATCACACATTGCGAAATCGCGATATGCGATTTCTCGATAAGGCAGATAGCGTGTGGGCCACTCTAGAGGACAGGTGGCAGGTGGAGAAAGGCTTCATCGGAGAATCGGGAATCGGAGTTTGGCGAGTCCCGTGAACAAGTGCATCAGAA
>JZKD02S1632382.1:122825-146603 GCA_000966675.3 Picea glauca | reverse complement strand
TTTTTACATTTATTTCCTTTCTTATCTTAGTTTCCAATTTGGTATTATTTGCACACATTCACATAGTTAAATATTTAGATACCATTTTTTTACTCTTTCAATTCCTAACTTGATTTTTCTTCATCCCCCATTTATTAAATTTATAATTTAATTTTTTGTTTTCTTACCCACTTTAGACTTAGGCGCAAGTTTTTTTAAACTAGGCTTATAATTTTTAAGGATATTTTATAATTAATAAAAAAATTACCCATTTAATAATTATTTTAAGTTCGACAATGTCAAAACAAATTATTGTTTTCTAGGCACCTAGGTTCATTGACTCACCTTTATTAAAAATTATGATGTGCCCTTCTAGACACACTCTCTGCTCCAAGGGTGTTGCTTGCCTTTATTCAAGTTTTATTTATGCAACGTGCCCTTCAAGATGTACTACGTGCTCCAAGGGTGCCACTCGCCTTTGACTAGTTTTGGTAGTTGTCCAACCCTTGGAGTCAATACTCCATCAGGAAACCTTGTGAGAGACTAAGGGCCTCTAAGGAATAAGTACCATGACTTATTGCACACCCCTTAGAATTTTTGTGAGTGACTGTCTCAGTCTGCACTCACGATATCGTGGATCTCTCAAACTAGGTAATCGTTAACGTATAATTCGATCCACGATGAGAGTGCTAGTAGGTTGTGGTAGGGCTGCTGCCACACCTCTCCCTCAATATCTTGTTATTGTGCATGGCCCCTTTACTACTTATGTGAGTATGATTAGCAAGCAATAGTTAGCCTACATCCATCAACGAAACACTGTTAACGTTCCATAAACAACATCATAATATACCTGATCATATGTCACATATGCATAAATAGAAATACCGAAACCATATACAACCCACTCCCTAACTCGATCCAAAGTCCAAGGAGGTCCATTGATGCCATCGACATCCTCAATATGTCAAGTGTCCTGCACACTCAGGAGAAACCCGTCAATAGCACTTGTCTATACATAGATATCAAATAACATAACATCATAATCCAATAACATCATCATCATAATCCATAAGCGAAATAGACAACCATATACTAAAATGAATCACTTGCACGCAAGTGTCCTCAAAAAATAAGTCAAATCATGTGCACGCAAGAGAGGGATATTACATACACCCCCTCTTGTTTTAAACTTTGTCCCAAAGTTTCACAGTATATATGTGAAGTAAATAAAGTATCTGACAAGATATAAAAGTCTAACTATCAAACAAAAATAGAAACTTATGGAACATATCATATGTATCCTCCTAGGTAGCTGAGTGTGGACTATAATTGTCCCATTGGACCTTGACCTAATCGACTGTTCGATGCCGTAGCTGTTGAATGCGATGGTCCATAATGCAGATTGGCTCCACTGTGAGTGCACCCTCATCTGATACCTGCAAATAACTCATGTCAATCACATGTGTAGGATCACCAACATAGTGTCTCAAAACAGATACATGAAAAACGTCGTGCATATGCCTCAAATAATTTGGCAAGGCTAGTTGATAGGCCACATGCCCTTTTCTTTCCACAACTTTGAAAGGTCCCACAAACCTAGGTGATAGTTTAGCACCCTTACCAAACTTTATCGAACTCTTGTGCGGTTTCACCCATAAGAAAACTCGATCACCAACTTCATAACTATGATCAACGTGATGCGCGTTGACATAACTCTTCTGTTGATCTTGTGCTTATTTAATCCTTTGTCTTATCATTTTCATTTTCTATTCCATTTCTTGGATCACATCTGGTCCTACCAGGACCCTATCCTCAAGTCGATCCCAACTCAAAGGCGTCCGACACGGTCTCCCATAAAGAAACTCAAAAGGTGACATCTTTATGATTCAATGGTAGTTGTTGTTGTATGCAAAATCTACCACTGTCAATAAATCTTCCCAATGCTTATGTTGGTCCATCACGTACATACACAACATATCTTCCAAGATGTGGTTCGTTCTTTTTTTCTACCCATCTATCTCCGGGTGATATGTTATACTAAAGTTAAGTTGGGTTCCCAAGGCCTCTTGGAAACTAGTCCAAAATTGTCCTGTAAACACCGATCCTTGATCATATATGCTCCTCTTAGACACACCATGCAATCTCACAATCTCGTTGATAAAAAATCTAGCTATGTCTAGCACCTGATATGTCATATGCACAGGGATAAAATATGCACTCTTCATCAGAGTGTCTACTACCACGAAAATCGAGTCGTTCCTTCTTGCCGTCAGCGACAATCCAACAATAAAGTCCATCGAAATGACCTCCCATTTCGATTTTGGAATATCGTGGGGTTGTAGTAATCCTGCCAGATGTCTATGTTCAAATTTCACTTGTTGACATTCTAAACATCTCGCCACATATTTGACTATGTCCTCTTTCATTCCTTTCTAGAAGAATAAGGGTGTAAGGTCTGCCCTCATCTTCATGACTCCTGGATGAGCCATGTACACTGCTCTATGATATTCATTTAAGATCAAACTTCTCAACTTGTCGTTAGGAGGTACATAAATCTGGTTATTATACCTCGTTAATCCATCGTTTTCCATAGTAAATCCCTCAAATTTTGGTACCAACATGGTGTCTTCTCTGATATTTTCCTTAACCTCTTTATACCAGTCATTGTCGCATTGTACAGTTATAATATTTTCACGAAGATTCATATGGAGAGGTATCATCAAAAATATGCGTGGTCTTCGACTCAATGCATCTACCACTCTGTTCATTGTTCCTTTTATGTAGGTAATCTCAAAATTGTAGTCACTAAATAGTTCTGACCAACGTCTTTGTTGCGTTTTCAAGTCACTTTGCGTAAAAATATGTTGCAAACCATAATGGTCTGTTTTCATTTCGAATTTTCGTCCAATCAGGTAGTGTCTCCACACTCTTAGGGCATACATAATGGACAATAACTTCAAATCATGTGTCGCGTAGTTCTCTTCATGCTTTCTTAACTTCCTTGAGATGTATGCGATCACTCGATTGTCTTGCATCAAGACTCCACCTAAGCCTTCCTTGGATGCATCTATGCATACCAAGAAGTCCTCATCCATGTCAAGGACTTTTAGTATCGGTGTTGTTGTCAACATCTCCTTGAGTCTTCAAAATTATTCCACGCATTTCTCGGTCCATACAAACTTCTTGTTTTTCTTCTGCAATTCTGTAATCGGATTTGCTATCTTCGAAAAACCTTCAATGAACCATTGATAATATCCAGCTAAACCCATGAAGCTATGTACTTATGGTATGTTCGTCGGTGTAGCCCATTCCATAATAACCTCTACCTTTGTTGGATCCACAACGATACCTTCACTGGAGATAACATGCCCCAAATAATGAATCCTCGATTGATAAAAAGAACATTTCGATAGTTTCTCGCATAATGTGTTCTCTCGCAAACACTGTAGTACTAAGCGTAAATGTTTGTCACGTTCTTTCATCATCTGATAATTTATTAAAATGTCATCAATGAATACTTGAACAAAAATATCCAAGTATTCGCAGAACACCCCATTCATCAAGCTCATGAATACCCCTGGGACTTTTGTTAGTCCAAATGGTAAAACGATAAACTCGTAATGTCCAAACCTCATTTTGAATGCGGTCTTAGGAATGTATTCTTCCTTGATTCGTAACTGGTGATATCTTGATCTCAAATTGATCTTTGAAAACACTGTCACACCTTTCATTTGATCAAAAAAATCGTCTATTCTTGGAAACAGATATTGGTTCTTGATCGTTTCCTTGTTCAATTGGCAGTGGTTAATGCAGAGTCTCCATAACCCATCCTTCTTCCATACGAAAATAACAGGCACACCCCAAGGTGACACACTTGGATGGATAACTCCTAGGTCCAACAACTCTTTCAGTTTCATTTTTAACTCATGTAAGTCAGGGGTCGACATCCAATAAGGCGTCCTTGCTATCGGTTCAGTTCTAGGTTTTAAGTCGATGGTAAATTCCAATTCCCTTTCGGGCGGAAAACCTGGTAACTCTTCTGGGAATACGCCAGAAAAATCTTGTGATGTGGTTCTCCACATGTCCAACATTCGGTCTTCATTCTAGTACTCCTGGTCCTCGAAGTAGAAGCTGATGTCCCACCAGCTTGGAACCCTGGTCTGTTCTGCTGAACATGCCTAAACTACTGCTGCTGCGGATGATGCTATTGCTGGTGTTGTGGTCCTCTGTAGGGAGTCCGTTGTTGAGGCACCGATTTTCGTGGTGTCATGATCGTGGATCCTCTCAGAGTGCCTTGATACCCTGGTGGATGTCTAGCTGGTATCTGATGTTGTTGTGCACCAGATGTCGCTTGTCCCATCGGTCTCATAGGAGTCCTGCTCTGACCCTTGCTGATAAACTCTTCCTCAACTATGAGGGCCTTCTGAAAAAAAATGTGCAACGTATGAGGCATTAATATCCTCACTTTCGCACGAATGTTGACGCTAAGGCCAAACACAAACTTGTTGATCTTGAGCTTCTCAGTGTTTAGATGTGGAGCATACCTAAGCAACTTCATGAAATGAGGCTCATACTCGGGCACTGTACGATCGCCCTGTAGTAAGGTGTTGAACTCATTGAGATGGTGTTCAATGAATTAATTAGACAAATAACTCTCTCGGAACCACTCCTCGAATAACTCCCATGACACGTATTCGATGACCATGGTCATTTATGGCAGGAGTGTCTTCCACCATATAAAAGTGCTCCCCTTCAACTGAAATACCGCCATGCATAATTTCATGTTGAAGGTGTAGTCACGAAGTGCGAAGCACATCGCCATGTTCTCCAACCATGCCTCGACGGCTGCACAGTCCGTGGCACCCAAGAACTCGAGAAACTTGACCTTCTCAAGTTCTCTGTGAACACTACTAGTATCGTCTGGGGAGCGTTGTAGACCCTCTAGGGGTACATGCACCCTGGCCTCATCTCTATCCAGACAGTTAATCAAGGCCTCTGAAATCCTCTGAAAGGACCTCATCAACCCAACCACATACCCCACAACAATATGATCCTATCCAATGACTCCTTCTTCACCTTGGGGATTAGATCCCTCTGCCGTGGATGCTACTGGAGGCGTCGCACCTCCTCCCCTAGCACCATGTCATCTGCCTCCATGATGTCCTCTAACCATGATTACCTCCAGGGACACAATTCAATTTAATTAGCGATAAATTATTAATCAAGTGTTTACTACAGTGGAAGGTGTAATGATACCAAGTCATGGGGTTGAACCCGCTTTGATACGATATGTAACAACCCCTTTGTTACGACTAAGAAAAGCGAAGCACAATAGGTAAAGTTTTTTTTTTTAAAGAAATAGGAAAATGACATCTACACTTAAATTAAAGAGACACATTAACAATGACATCATATATAAATGCATTACAAATGACACATCATCGAAATAATAACACCACAAGGCCAACACATCATCATAAATCACTAACGACACATTCAACATGTCAACGAAGGATAGTGACACATAAACATAAATAGCGTAGAAGATTAGCACACCATAATCATCTTGAAAGAATTTACAACAAAATTCAATCGGATAATGAATATAAAATGACTACCTGCACAAGCTACCCTGCAAGGTTAGGACCTATAAGACACATACACAACTCTCAAGCCCAGGTTCCAATTTATTTTAACCATTTAAGGTGTCAGGGCTGGTGACTATTCTGAGGAACAAGGAGGTTTCTACATCCCACTAACAAACAAATCCAATCATCAACTAGATCATATCAACAACATCAATGATAACAATGACACGATAGAGTTCTAACACCAATCACACATTATAAAAATTCCATGGCGCAAGAGAAGATTAATTACTTATTCAATCATACAACGACATAAGATAAGGCATAAATGCAGTCATTTACTTTACTTCAAGGTGCATGATTAATCAACCATTTAAATCTTCATTAATCAATATTATCTCTTGGTGCGCACATGATCCAAAATCCGAATTAGACATAAATCAACACCATTCATTGCATGCAATTCATCTATTCAGTTAGGAGATCATACTTCAACATTTAAATTCAAGACACATAAATATCTAATTACTAAATGGTTTTTATCTTGATACCATTTCAAGGCGCATTAAATCCCATTACTTAATCGTTTACACATCAACAATAAAGACACAAGAGAAATTAAACTAAAAACAAGCATACGTCAACATAATAAATGGTGCAAGGATGTCTAACTACTTAACCAATCATACATCGATATTAATTTCATGGTGCAAGTAAATTAATAACTTAATCATTCATCAATCATTAATTATTCATTTCACCAGAGTAAACTAATCGATTTATTTCATGGCGCAACAAAAGCTATCTACTCAATCAATCTTACATCAATTTAAGGGAAACAAAAGTAAATTATACACATCTCATCATATTATACAAATTAAATAAAGGGGCCAACATCATATTCAAGGGTAAGAATTGACGATGAAAAAACTATTGATGCAGTCTAGTCAGTAACTAAAAGTTTTACAACTCTTCCAAGTTGAACAAGTGAAAATTAGAACCATAACTAAGGGATTAGTCTAAACCATATCCAATTCAAATTACTAAGGTTTAGAACTATACATTTTTTTAATAGAAATGAAATTTCAACCAGAAACAATCCTTCATGAGATTTAATTGGTTTATGAGATGTAAGGAAATAAAAGAGAATATGGGAAAATAGCTAGAAAGAAGGGTGAAATTCTGGGCTCACACAGAGAAAATACCGGTTTGTCGAGTAAGGATAATGCAGCAAGAAACACTAAAGTGAATGGAAATGCAGAAATAAAAATGATGCAGTGAAGGGTAAGACACAACAGTAAAGTCACTGAGGTGATAAGAGGCATTTTCGATGAGCAATGGAGGCAAATCACTGGGTAAAAAGGAGTAAAATCATCGAGCCTGTGGAGACCAACTGCAGTGTAAGAGGAGGTAAAAATGCTGATATTCAAGGGGAATAATTCACTGTGTGACGGAAGGTAAAATCGTTGAGCCTTTGGAGGTCAATCACTGTGTAAGAGAGAGTGACATCGCTGAGATTTAAAGTAATAAATTACTATGTAAAATAAGGTAAGGTTGATGAGCCTGGGGAGATCAATCGTTGTGTAAGAGAGAGTCAATCATTGAGATATAAAGGAAATAATTAATTGAGTGAATGAAGGTAATATCAATGATCACTTGGTTACCATCTACCATCAAATAGTGACAAAGAGGGTAAATTCGAAGAGGGAAGATCCCAATTTAGCAGAGGATTAAGATATTTTACCAATTCTCCCAACAAGTTAAAAGGGGAATTCTTTTTGGTTTAACCATAGATTCAAAATTTTACCAATTCACCCAACAAGGCAGAGAGCAGTTCGTTTGATTTAAGTGTAGATTCAATTTACCCATTTCACCTAGCAAGGTAGAGATAATTTCATTTTGATTTAATTATAGATTCAATTTTTACCAATTCACCCAACAAGGAAGAGAGCATTTCATTTGATTAAATGTAGATTCAATTTATCAATTCTCCCAGCAAGGTAGAGAGCATTTCGTTTTGGGAAAAATGTGGTAAGAAATCATATGAAATTTGAATCATTTCAGATCATTTTTGACTAGCATAGATCTCACCAGAGAGAACTTCGAATTGGAAATAGGTGGTATGGATCAGATTGTACAAACTCAGGTTTGAATTAAAATGACAGTGATAAAAAATTTCTGTAGGTAGACTTTCATGCTTAGATTGAAATTAACCATGGTGGTGATTAAACATTTATGTATGTGTGCATTCAACTCAAATTGAGATTAAAATGGCGGTGGTCAAACATTTNTGCTGATATTCAAGGGGAATAATTCACTGTGTGACGGAAGGTAAAATCGTTGAGCCTTTGGAGGTCAATCACTGTGTAAGAGAGAGTGACATCGCTGAGATTTAAAGTAATAAATCACTATGTAAAATAAGGTAAGGTTGATGAGCCTGGGGAGATCAATCGCTGTGTAAGAGAGAGTCAATCGTTGAGATATAAAGGAAATAATTAATTGAGCGAATGAAGGTAATATCAATGATCACTTGGTTACCATCTACCATCAAATAGTGGCAAAGAGGGTTAAATTCGAAGAGGGAAGATCCCAATTTAGCAGAGGATTCAGATATTTTACCAGTTCTCCCAACAAGTTAAAAGGGGAATTCTTTTTGGTTTAACCATAGATTCAAAATTTTACCAATTCACCCAACAAGGCAGAGAGCATTTCGTTTTATTTAAGTGTAGATTCAATTTACCCATTTCACCTAGCAAGGTAGAGAGAATTTCGTTTTGATTTAATTATAGATTCAATTTTTACCAATTCGCCCAACAAGGAAGAGAGCATTTCATTTGATTAAATGTAGATTCAATTTACCAATTCTCCTAGCAAGGTAGAGAGCATTTCGTTTTGGGAAAAATGTGAGAAATCATATGAAATTTGAATCATTTCAGATCATTTTTGACTAGCATAGATCTCGCCAGAGAGAACTTCGAATTGGAAATAGGTGGTATGGATCAGATTGTACAAACTCAGGTTCGAATTAAAATGATAGTGATAAAAAATTTCTGTAGGTAGACTTTCATGCTTAGATTGAAATTAACCATGGTGGTGATTAAACATTTATGCATGTGTGCATTCAACTCAAATTGAGATTAAAATGGTGGTGGTCAAACATTTATGTGTATACATTCAACCTCAGATTTACATTAAAAATGGCAGTGAAATTATTAGGAATCCGCCTCTAGCATTTATAAAAACATCTAGGAGCTTATCTCTTGCTCTTAATATCTGACACAGTTATGCAAGGTAAAAAATATATATATATTATACAAATTAATCCAAATGCAATTACAAATTTCAATAAAATACCATAACCAAAAGCGAGAATTCGATGATGATCTCTCGCGCTTGCCCTCCATCTCGCTCCCTGCTTGCTAATCGTGAAGACCTCACCAGTACCTCCCAACCAAAACTAGGGGTACTCTTCTTCCCCCTTAGCCCCCCGAGACGCAAAGGGGCCACACACAACCACAACCAGAATACTCTAGCTCCCATCTTGCCTCTCAAAGTCGAGCTACCACTCTCTTTCTCGAGCTGGGTATCCCAACTCTCACAAGTAAAATTAGTCAAAGAAATTCCAGTAGCATAACTTTACTCATACCGGTCATGATCCATTCCTCCTCCCAGCCATTTCTTTTATATAATTTTTCTTAGTGACCACTTGCCATTTTCACATTTAATTTGTTTTTTAAAAATTAATTAGGAATTACTCTCTCCCATACACTTGCCACCCATTACCTTAGTTGCGCCAAAAATTCACTTTTTTAATTTAATTAAATGTCAATTTCCCTCAACCATCCTAAAAGCGCTCCTAAAATTACTCCTAGTTGTCCCTTTATTCCCTCTATTTCCCTTTTAATGACTAACGCCTTTCTAAAACTTAGTTGTGCTTAATTTAAGAAAGTTCTTTAATTAGACTAGACTAGATACCTTTCTATGCTTCCACAGTCTTTTTATATTTATGTCCTTTCTTATCTTAGTTTCCAATTTGGTATTCTTTGCACACATTTACATAGTTAAAACTTTAGATATATTTTTTTTACTCTTTCAATTCCTTACTTGATTTTTCTTCATCCCCACCATTTATTTAAATTTATAATTTAATTTTTAGTCTTCTTACCCACTTCAGACTTAGGCGCAATTTTTTTTAAACTAGGATTAGAATTTTTAAGGAGATTTTATAATTAATAAAAAAATTATCCATTTAATAATTATTTTAAGTTCGACAATGTCATAAGAAATTATTGTTTTCTAGGCACCTAGGTTCATTCACTCACCTTTATTAAAAATCACGATGTTCCCTTCAAGACACACTCCGTGCTCCAAGGGTGATGCTCACCTTTATTCAAGTTTTATTTATGCGACGTGCCCTTCAAGATGCACAATGTGCACCAAGGGTGCCACTCACCTTTGATCGATTTTGGTAGTTGTCCAACCTTTGGAGTCAATAATCCATCAAGCGACCTTGTGAGAGACTAAGGGCCTCTAAGGAATAAGGACCCCACCTTATTGCACACCCCTTAAAATCTTCATGAGAGACTGTATCCGTCTGCCCTCACGACATTGTGGATCTCTCGAATAAGGTAATCATTAACCTACAATTCGAGCCACGACGAGAGTGATAGTAGGCTGTGGTAGGGCTGCTGCCACACCTCTCCCTCAATTTCTGGTTGTTGTGCATGGCCCCTTTACTCCTTATGTGAGTCTTATTAGGAAGCAATCACCAACCTACATCCATCAACGAAGCACTGTCAGCGATCTGTAAACAACATCATAATATACCCGATCATATGTCACATATGCATAAATAGAAATACCCAAACCATATACATCCCACTCCTTGACTCGATCCAGAGGCCAAGGATTTCCATTGATGCCATCGACATCCTCAATTTGTCAAGTGTCCTGCACACTTAGGAGAAACTCGTCAATAACACCTGTCTATACATAGATATCAAATAAAATAACATCATAATAAAACAACATCATCATCATAATCCATAAGCGAAACATACAACCATATACTAAACCGTATCACTTGCACACAAGTGTCCTCAAAGAATAAGTCAAATCATGTGCGTGCAAGAGCGGGATGTTACACCCACATTCATGGATGGTACCCAGTGTAAAACAACTAACTTAGACTAGTGCATCTCACCCCGTGGGAATCAAATTGGGTACCCTACAATGATGCATACAACTATGTTAGAAATGTGACAATATTAGAAACATCTTAACGAGCCATAATTTTTGTTGTTTTTTAAGTTTATATTTATCATTTTAACAAATATATAAAAACATGATTTTTTTTTAAGTTGTTTATATCCATAATGATTTAATTGGTTTACATTTTAAAATATTTGTGATATTTTCATGTTTATCTTTAGAAAAATACACACAAATTTTAGAGTAAACAAAATAGGCATATAAAATTTTCATTAATTCGTTACAGTAAAACATATATAAAATTTAGTGTTTTTAAAGATTTGCAAGATTTTTTAACATATTCTTGAAATATTAGATGTAGAGTATTTTATATTATCACTATTTTGAGTCCTGAAAATATAAATCTCACATTAATTAAAATCATAATGAAGTCACATTAAATTATCTAAATTATATATATATATATATATCTATATATATATATATATATATATATATAAACAAAAAACGTAACAAACTTATCTAATATATAACTAAGAAATACATCAATTGGGTTTACCTTGGGTGGTTGGGAGGAATGATTGTTATCCTCCCCACCCAAGTTCAATTCCCAGAGACATGTTGATCTCTTAACGAATATATTGTTGTAATGGCTTTGAGCCATATTGTTGACCATCCTTGTGCCCTGGAGATTCTAGGGTGAGGGATCTTCAACTCTTTCTCCAATTACGCCCTACATTTTCACATTCACACTTCTAGAAGTTCTATAAGATCCTAGACTAACATGGAAACTCTATCAAGTTGTTTGAATTTTCATTTGATATATCAATCTCAAGCTAAATTTTTGGATCAAAAGGTTTCATTTTTATTTTCCCAACAACAACAAAACCATCAAATGGTGGAAGCACATCTCTAATATACCATTTTTCAATGGATAATTGTGCTAATGATAATGAAACTTAAACCCACAATCTTTCCAAGTAACAATCTTGATATTCAACAAAGAACATTCAAACAAGGCTATTCCAAGGAACAATCTTGATTTTATGATATTCAACAAAGAAAATTTGAACAAGGCTATATTTCAGGCATTATTTCATACAAATTCAAAATAACGCATCCTTGTGCAAGGAGGATTGTTGGATAACAAGGTAAAAACAAGTAGATAAAAATCTTGAAATAAGGATTCCAAGATTAGGTGAAGGTTATGGGAAAATTGGAAAAACCTCTCCACAAACCTTTTTATGCTTTCTAAAACATGCAAGTACAATTCTATGCAAGTATGTATAGTAAGGCTAGGTTCAATCAAGATTATCCGAGGGTACCTTCTCCACTCACCTCTCCTAAGAAAAAGGGCCAGGGTCAAATTAAAATGATTCACAGAAAAATCTATAATAAAAATACCATCTTTCTAATATATTACACTAAAGTTTAAAGGGGAGATATTTGATAAAATCACACCAATCACACTCAATTGAATTACTGGATTCTCCTCATTCAAATCTTGTATTCACCATTCTAAAAGTTTGAATGGGAGTTTGAAATTCTCATGTAAGAAAATCTGTTAGTGCATTTTTCTTACCTTTCACATATTCAATTTCACAGAGAAGTTACAAAGCCATAAATTACATTCGATTAACAATTTATTACCTTTCACATGTTCAATATCACATAGAAGTTACAAATCCATAAATTACATTTGATTAACCTGACATTGCCTATCATTCTTGTATTCTTTGAAGTGATAAATCCTTGCATGTTTTTAAGATCGGATCTGAGAATAAATTATTTAGAAATGACAATCATGTTCAATTTCACATAGAAGTTACAAATCCATAAACTACATTCGATTAAGATGACATTGCCTATCATTCTTGTATTCTTTGAAGTGAGAAATCCTTGCATGTTTTTAAGATCGGATCCGAGAATAAATTCTTTAGAAATGAAAAAAATAAGAAAACTCTTAATCCTTGTGATAAATGCAAGAATTTATTTGTGGGTAGAACGAAAATTTAATTGAGGACCTATGAAGGTACCTGATGAAAATCTACAAATTTCTTCATATGCTTGTGGATTCAATTCAATTAAAAATGCACCCCAAAATTCATCACTTGAATATATATATGCCTACTACCTTGAGAGGTGGTAGGTATTTACACTTTTCTTTGATATTCTATATTGTTGAAATGTGATCTATAGTCCATTTTTTTTCTTTTCTAAGTCTTTGATTTTGAAATTTTATACTAACAACTATTTGCATATAGAATGAAGAAACACAATTGATGCATCCTAAAAACCTTTGAAGCCAAGTCTTGTCAACGATGACATTTAGAAAATCTTGTGTCTTTTCCAACCATAGGGGCTTCACTTAGTGAACTTGTGACATCGTATGTTCGTTCATGGGTGTTATAACCCTAAATTGCACCAGACATGCATACTTGGCATCAGACCATCTAAATTGATATCTTTGCCAAGCCATCACTAAAAAAACTCTTAAAAAAACCATTGATTTGAAGGTGTACGTGCCCTGCACCACTACTGCCCGTGTACACATGCGCTGCCCCACTACAGCCCGCGTACACTCATAGAATATAGTAAAAAATGAAAATTGCATAGGATACTGGTTTCCAGGCCGTTACTTAACCGTTTCACTGCCCATATCCAGTCACCCCAACCGTTACTATCTCCTTTGGACTATAAAAGAAGGGGTTGGGGTCCTATTTCAACAAGAAGCATGAGAGCATATAAAATTTGCCCATTTCCGTATTCCCCCTTTTCCCCAATATTCGACAACCACATTGTGAGTTTGAGCCAAAATTCCCTTTTTCTCCATTGCAAGCCTTTGCCATTCCCTTAGAGAGAACTGAAGAGGAGAAGGAGATGTGGAAGCAGTTGGTGCATTGTGAAGAGGATCCCAGGACTAAGTTCGAGGAGCAGTGCTGGTCTCATATTGTAAGTGACTTTTGTGAGATTAATATAAAGAAATACTTTTTTCGTCTCGCCAAATGATGTCTTAAAATTATATGATATGCTTACATTTCTTGTTTATGATGTCTAACCCACTAATCCATATGTAGAATGCATGCTTGTAGTTTCTTGTTTGTCTTTTGGTGAATGCAGATCATCCTTGGGAGGAGACTTGCAGTCAGGAAACAACTAAGCGCAAAGGGATCAACACCGGACACAGAGTTTAAGGTATGCCTACTAGATCCCTATACCTTGTATTTTATGTATGATTGTGGGGTAATGTCGGGATAGTTGATGAAAAGTAGGAGACTTTAGACGATTAGCTCTGCCTACATTTTAGAACCCTGGTGTAGTCCGTAGAGGGGTGTTCCCACTATAGCAGAATTGGCGACCATACTGGGGATACCTCTAGGGTCTTTGGGGATATTTCTTTTTGGGTGCTTTGAATCAATTTATTCATTGTTTTCTGAGTTTCTGTAAGCTTCTGTGTCTTTAAGGGATTCTGGTATTCCATACCAGTACTCCCTGTCTGTGCTGGACTATTGGTTTTCATTTTTTTGAGGAGTTATAGAGGTGTACGCGACCTGCAGTGGGCCTGCACGCGTGCATATGCACCCTGCCCTTGGACAACCCACATACATACGCTGGCTATTGAAGTTTCAGTAGTGTGCCTGTTGAGAATTTTTTTGTAAAAAGAAGAGACAATCATCTTCTTCCCTGTCAAGAGTCACACTTCTTAGGGGTTTTCTTGATCTAGTCTGGGTCTCTATTATAGAAGTCTATAGTCTAGGTCTGACTTCAGTCTAGTTTTATTTTGATCAAATATTTCTTTTGTTTTCTTTAATAGGGTTTTTAGACAAGTTGATGAGTCTGCTTTGATCTGCTTGCTTGGTATTGTCAGTGACTCCCTGCGATCTGCGATTGGGCCAGAATCCATTTATTGGTCTTGTCTTGTTGTCATTTTTCCATTTTTTTCTTTGGAAGAAAATAAAAGAATTCATTTTCAAATTTCTTGTTTTGAAGCATAAAACAATAAAAAAATAATCTTTCACTTCTTTGTTTGCTAAAGTAGTTTAGGTTAGTTGTTTCATTTACCAAGGAAAAATAAAGTTTTCTTAAGTTATTTACTTGAATAATTAGGACATTAAGTAGCTCGTAGTCGAGCGAAATCTTGTTTTGAGTTTTTCTTTTCAAGGATTCGAGAGAAGTAGTTATGAAAAGTTTGGTTAAAGAGTTTAAATTGACAAATCTTTATGTGTGAAGAAATAAGTAGTTTGTTTTCAGTTTCATATTATGCTCTTCTCTTTCATCTCTTAAGAACATTATTGGTTTCATTTTCATTCCTTTCGACTTAAGACAACCACTAAAATTAACGCTTAATTAAAAGTTATTAGACTTTGTGTTTGAAGGGTCCATCAATTTAGTCTAGGCTAGAGCCTTGATTTAGGATTGGAGAGGAAACTCTTCAAGGCTACAAAAACAAACATAAGAGTCTGTGCTAGGGGGTGCTTGAAATTCCAGTAATCGTGAAATTTATCTGGGACCCCCCTCTAACACAGGGGCTAAACATGAGGTCAAGTGTAGAAAGGTAGCGGAGATAATCCCTCCAAAGTCAGACCAAGTGTAGTGGGGAACACATATAGAGGGCTTATCTTGGGATTTCGTTGATCGCATTTACCACGAAGCTTCGTGGGTCTCGAATTCGTTCGAGGTCCTCAGTTGTTTTCTAGAACACTTGCTTTCGATAGCCTTGATAGGTTTCAGGCTTGATACCCTTCTCATTACAGTCCACCCGATTGTCGACTGTACCCGCTTGGTGACTGGTCGCGCACTGAAAACCTAGTTGCCTTTATCTTAGTGACTTACACAGGTGACTGCAAAGGTATACCGTGGTACCTAGGGAAAACATCGAGCCATTCTTTTCAAAGTATACCCAGAGGGTGCTTCTGTAATCGAGTTGCACTTGCATCGGTAAGTTTCTCTAGTGTTGGTTGTTGTAACTGTTCTTCCAACTAGCTAGTGATCTGCTTGTCTTATCTCATAGGAACTTTTTCTAGTGTGTGATGGTTTTTAAAATGATTATAGAAAGCCCTAGTGTGTCATTGATATTCTCACATAGTGGAGGATCAGGAGCTCTACCAATTGCGAAGGATTTTTGGCCTGCTGCCGGTTAATCTCGAGCCACCCCCGCCACCACTAAGGCGAAAACTAGACCAGCAAGGGTCTTTTGAGGTGACCGAGTTACAGGAAACTGTGCCCAACTCATCTCTGAGAGGAGAACATTTGATTATGGAGGAACCAATCATTTCTGACCTTGGAACATAAGCTCTTTGTCCATATAACCCTCCAATCACCAATCTATCGATGCCCATCGTCATACAGGTTCAACCTTACGAGTGTCAAGTAGTGTCACAGACAAAAATGGAAACAATTGCTACTACTTCTTCAGGGAATACTCATATTTCCTATATGACTGTCACTACAAGGGGTGTTCCGCCTCCTAACCAACCATTGTCGGTCCGGGACACTATGGTCTCGACTGCCTCTACCTCAGGAAATGGTTTGATTTCGTCTATGGTGGTGATCACTGCTCCTTTCACCCAGAGTGCGATAGGCCCTCCATTCTCATATGGGATGCCTAGCTTCGGTACGAGCATTGTACTTTCCTACTCCACTCTACAGACTTTAGGTCTTGGGGCAGGGAGTTCCAACGCTCCCCTGCAAGGGTCCATGGGGGGCACTTCAGCTCCCTATAACGATTTCCCTTATGGAGGGGGTCATATACCTCCTTCGTCCCCTTCGCTCGACGATGCTCACCAGCATTCCGCCGGGCCGAATGTAAACTACAGTTCGTTTGGAGTAGGGATTCAAGGACTACCTTCTTATAGCATGCTGGTAGGTTCGACACTGTTCTCTTTGTTCGACATGTTTGGTAACGACAATTTCTCGTCAGTTTCTGTCTCAGCCGGGGGCAACCCCGGTTATGGACAACAAAATCCTATACAGGTTACTATTCCTGCACAGGGGGCAAAATTAGGAATTCCTTCCTCACAAGGACCTTGGAATTTGTGGTAGGGGTCAGTTCCCTTGTCAGGGATGCCAACCGAGGGAAACCCCTTTCATAGTCAATGGAACCCCGGGAAAGGCTCAACACCTATGCCCGTCGGATCGGCAGGGGGCAACCCTTCCCAAAATCCTTGGAATGCGATGCAAGCCCAACCCTTTACGTCTTATTATGGGAGTTAACCGGTGACATATCAAAAAGTGCATAATACGTATGCTGTTCATGGCCATGGTTATTACCAGAACCCTGACCAACAACCTAACTTTTCCTGGCAACCTGGTGCCAGCCAAACTCCAGGCTCCTTTTTCCCTAGTTATAATCAACAACCCATTTTATCATTTCTAGAAACTCTACACTTGCCAGACTTGACAAGGTTATTAAATGACCTCATCTGTCACGATATTCATTGGCCTCCCATGCCGACCAAGTTGCCTTCGAACATTCCAAAGTTCGAGGCCAAGACTAACAAAGAACCATGCGATCATGTGACTACCTTCCATCTATGGTGCTCATCCAACTCTTTGAGAGACATCTCTGTCTAGTTGTGTTTGTTTCAACGCACTCTCATCGGGAGTGTTGCGAAATGGTACATTGAGCTCGACTTCTCAAGATACTCTTCCTTTGGTGAATTGGCAATGGATTTCTTAAACCATTTCCAATTACTCGTGAGATACGATGCCAACACCGAATTGTTGGCCAACTTTTAGAAGACAAAAGCAGACCATATCTCAGATAACATCCTAGAATGGAGACACTGGAAGTGTTTGATAAAAGTGCCAGTCCCACCATCATTCTTGCTTGATTAGTTTCTTAAGTCTTTTGTACCCCAGTTGTCTAAAGATGTCACAACGTTGGGGGTATTTTCAGAGGAAGAAGTGATAATGAGAGCTCAACAACTAGAGCTAATTTACTCTTAGTCTGGTTTACTTTACGAAGTTTTGCGAGATGCACCACGGTCGATACTTGACAAGACCAGATAGAGATCTAGACCACATGTCGATGGTATTGTTGGTTCAATGCAAGCCTAGCCTACTGATCAAATGATGAATCAATTACAACAATTGTCAATAAAACAGACAACGGCTAGCCAGACCACTAGTTCGTCTTCTCCTCTACTCAAACGTCGGATGTACACAGTGTGAAATCGACAAACCTGAAGGACACCTAGCAGCCTGATGGAAAGAAGAAACAATGAAAGAAGGGTAAGGGGGATAAGAAACCTACCGATAATGTTGGTGGGGGAAACACTAAAAAGAATAAGTCGAAGTATCCATGTAATCTTTGCAAGAAAGACCACCCAACTCACCAGTGCCCTCGGCTTGTGGAGGACCAAAAGTTATTGACACATCAACAGCCTGCCGTGTTAACGAACTCGTTTCCACATGGGAAAAATCTAACTCAAGCCTCTTTGAGAGCGGAAGGGGGCAGTCAGGGACCCCCTCCATATGCAAGTAATTCTTCATCCACAAATGTGTACATGATGAAAGGTAGCATTGAATTAACAACTAGGACACGCGACTACGGAATTCCAAACACCTTTGAGAAGGGTAAAGAAGACAAAAACCCATCTCTTCCTCTCCAGATTGAGAATACGTTTGGAGAAACAATGAAACACATCCTGAAAGGAGCTTTCAATAAAGATTCTCACAACCTAAATGCAAGGGCCGCCCAGAATTACTCTGTGGTGGAGGATTTGTCGCAAACCCCTTGTGCAATGTCTTCTTTGGAAGTCCTCCAGAGCTGGACTTCCAAGAGAAAGGCCCTATTATCTGCCTTAGGATCTACTAAGAATTGTCATCTGGGAACGATCATGCTTGATATGACTGGCTTAAAGCCTCGTCTTCCTTACCACATTGCATTTCAGATAGTAGTGGCTTACACCAAAAAAACTTTTACTCGAAACATTTTCCACATGGTGGTTGATGAGGGCGCCTCAAGATGTGTGATGTCTTTTGCATGTTAGAAGGCCATTAGCCAACCCGTTTTGTCTCCGTCACCTACTCTTCTTACCTCTTTCGACGTCGTTCATTCCAACCACATGGAATCATGCCCTCTTTTCTCATGCAGTTAGGAGGGAAGACCGTGTGCATCGAAGTTGAAGTGGTCGATTCGTCTTTCAAATAAAATCTCTTGTTAGGAAGGAGTTGGACCTATGCTATGCAAGAAGTGGTCGCGACAGTTTTCTGGGTCTTGTTGTTTCCATACAAGGGCCTGATCATGACCATTGATCAGTTATCCTTCTCTCGTCCTGACCCTTCATCGGGGGTATCCACAGTCCCAATGATTGATAATCGTCAACAAGGCATCATCAACGTAGAGGTTGCTTTGTGCCCTCCTTTGATGGGTACCTTTGATTACCTGCCTCTGACCGACAATGTCCACTGCATATCAGCTGTCCCAGACTAGCCTAGGGATGGAATCTTTCAAATTTCATCGTTTCACACAACTTACTTTAATGATCTATGGACTCTTCCTTCCCCATCATCCACGATGGAAGGGATAGGGAATCATGGCATGGCCATGCCTTTGTTCATGACATAAGTTGCATACTCTATAGTTCAACAAGTGTTTGTCGACCCTAGTCTGAATCCCGCACATAAGTTGGATCCGGCTCTCAAGCCTACATGGGCTCAAGGATGCCTCGCTGATACTGATTCTTTAGACTTAGTCTTTCTATCAAACGAGGTGATTATTGAGGAAATGACTAGTCTAGACAAACCCTGGGATGATCTTCATCACAGATCTTACTTCCTCCCAGAGTTAAGAAGAATTGAAGCAGGTGAATTCACTCTGAATATGACTGGAGATAAGGATTGTCCTATCAATCCTTTGGCTACGCACAATGTTTATGCTGAAAGAAATATGGAAACCATTGCTCAAATGATGCTTATCGATATCTCCAAAATCCCTGGTGCTGTGGAGAATATCTTCGTCGAAGTAGACTTCTCCTCCGAAGAGATTCAAATCTACACAGATTTATTTAAAGAATTTCACGACATGTTTTCCCAGTCTTACGAGGAAATTCTAGGCATAGATTGAAGAATCGTCGAACATGAAATCATGACATATCCTGATGCTAAGAAAGTCCGGCAGAAGCTTCGTCCAGTCAATCCTAGGAAAGCAACAACTATTAAGGCTGAAGTAGAGAAACTACTCCAAGATGGTTTCATCTACCCCATCCAATTGACTCAATGGGTGTCAAATCCTGTTCCAGCCAACAAAAAATAGGGTACGATTCACATATGTATGGAATTTTGTGATTTGAACAAGGCTTGTCCAAAGGATAATTTCTCCACACCATTTATTGACCATATAGTCGATGAATGTGTAGGTTGCGAGGCCTTTTCTTTCATGGATGGTTTTTCTGGATACAATCAAATACAGATCAAGCCCGAAGACCAACACAAAAACGCTTTCATCTGTCTGTGGGGTACATTCACTTATCGAAAAATGCTGGAGCTACATTTTAGCAGGCCATATCTTTTTCTTTCCACGATCTCAAACACATAGTTGAGGCTTATCTTGATGAATTAGGATCACGATCTCGCAAGAGAGATGATCATCCCACACACCTTCGAATTATCTTTGAGTGATGTTGCTACTATTGGATCCACTTGAATCCAAACAAATGTAGATTTTGCGTAACATCGGGTTGTTTGTTAGGTTTCATAGTTTCAACAATAGGGATCATGGTTGATCATCTAAATGTTGAGGCGATATTTCAATTGCCTACCCCGTGCACAATCCCTCAGCTTCAGAGCTTACAGGGAAAAACAAACTTCTTACAGCGTTTCATCGCAAACTGTGCTGAGATCACAAAGGGTTTTATGCATTTACTGAAGAAGGACATTCCTTTTCATTGGAATGAAGCCGCTCGATGATATTTTGAAATGTTGAAACGTGCCCTCACATCTACCCCTCTGCTTCGACCACCCAAATATAATAAAGATTTCTTATTGTACTTGGTTGCTGCGAAGTCGACCATCGGTATTGTCTTGGTTCAGGAGGATGATTTTCTCTCAGAATATGTGATTTATTACCTGAGCTGAGGCTTGGTTGGACCGAAACTCAATTATTCCCACATTGAACAACTTGCGTTGGCAACAATTCATGCTGTCCAACGGTTTCTTCATTACATCTCATTTCCTAAGACCACTGTCATTACCATTGTGAATATGTTTCAATAAGTGTTGACACGACGTGTGATCAATGGAAAGATTAGTAGGTGGATAGTTATCCTCCAGGAATTTGACTTGGATTTTGTTTCAGCGAAGTCCAAAAAGTCATTGGTCTTTGCGGAAATCATCTCAAAACTTCTGGTCGAATTAGGAGATGTTATACCCGAGGATTCTCCTATCAAAGGAGACATGTTTTTTATCACGTCTTCAGACCCCTGGTACAGAGATATACTAGTCTCTAACCAAACTTTGAAGTGCCCTACCTCTGCTTCTCGTGATGAGCGTCATCGTATACGCCATTAGGCCAAAAAATATCTCATACTCGAGGAAACTTTATATCATCGAGGTGTAGATTGCATCCTTCGCCGGTGTCTCACCCATGAAGAAGCAGAAACTGTGCTTAACGATTGCCACATTGGACCATGTGGCGGTCATTTGTCTGCGTTGGAAACAACCCAAAATATTCTATGAGCTAGTTTCTTTTGGCCGACATTAATAAAAGAATGTGTTGAATTGGTCAAGAAGTGCCACCCGTGTTAGATATTATCTCGGAATATGAGGTAACACCCTGCTCCCATGTTTCTCGTCATCACAGTTGGTCCCTTCACCAAGTGGGGGATTGATTACACTACATGCAACCCTCCTTCCGTAAGGGGGAACTGTTATATCATTGTAGCAGTAGACTAATTCACGAAGTGGGTCGAAGCTATGCCAACCTTTAAAGATGATGGTGAGACAACAACTCTCCTTTTGTTTAACCAGATAATAGCAAGGTTCGACGTCCCGAGAGAGATTGTCATTGACCATGGCAGTCACTTTTAGAATAAAATGATGTCCAAGTTAACATCAAAGCTTAGGTTGAGGCAAGAACATTCATCACCCTACTACCCATAAGAGAATGGTCAGGTGGAAGCTGTGAATAAATCACTTAAGACTATTTTACAGTGAACAATCAATTTGGCCAGGTCAAATTGGCATTTGATGTTGTACTCGACATTATGGGCCTACTGAATGTCTATTAAGAATGCAACCAGTTTCTCAACTTTTCAACTCATTTATGGGCTGGAAGTAGTCTTGGCTATAGAGTGCCAGATCCCCTCTCTAAAGTTGGCAGTACAGTTATTGCTAGACACTTCACCACTTGAAGAGCGTTTATTATATCTTGAGCAGCTCGATGAGAAGTGTCGGGATGCAGCCTTGGTTAACGAGGCTCACAAACAAAAATTCAAGTGTTAGTATGATTAGTCCATCCGTCCTTGTATTTTCTCTGAAGGCGACCTTGTCCTAGTCTATGACCAAGATAAGGACCCCCTGGGGGTAGGCAAGTTCAAACGCATGTGGTTCATACCTTTCATCGTGAAGGAGGTTCTAAAGAAGGGCACTTATCGTATGGTGGAATTTGAGGGAAATTCTTTGGCGGAGCGTAGAAATGGGCTCTACCTCAAGAAGCATTACTCGTAGGTGGGTCGCCTTGGGTGACTTCTTGTAACATATCTATAGCCGTATACATTTTCTTTTTAGCTTTTGTCTTTTTGGTTTTATGGACGTGCCATTTTTTATGTCATATTTTTCACTGTGGAAAATGTCAAGTAAATCAGAGGTGTTCGTTGTGTTTGCGGACGATGCTAGCCAGCACACTCAGAGGCTTGCAGAAGCTTGCTTCCAAAATTTGGGTGATTTTCACACCTCAGGGCCAGTTTCTATCTTCAGGAGGTATCTGTTTAGGTGATTTCACAAACAATGTCGCCAAATACAACACAGTCTTAGAGTTTCTTCATGACACTTTGTCGCATGGTATCTCTCACCTCCAGGTCTACTTAGACGCTCAGCTGGTTGTGTCTCAGTTAAATGGGTTTTACCGCGTTTATGATCCTACACTACACCAATGGTTCCTTAGGGTACATGTCTTAGAACAAATCTTTGATTACATTAAGTATATCCATGTTCCTAGGAGATTGAATCAAATCACAGATACTCTAGCTAACCATGTATTAGATTGGCATATTGCACACATGTAAGAAAAAGCACACACACACACACACACACACATGTAAATACATTTGTAAAATACATGTAATCCATAAGACATAAAAAGATGAAAAATAGGCATATATATATCAAAATATATCAGAGTACAAGGGTGGGTGCAAGTGCCTCAAAAATATGTCCAGTAAGAGTCACATGGCTTATGCCCTCAAAAATATACAAAAAGTGCTCTCGGCACATAAGTAATATAGCCTAGCTAAGGGCGGGGCCTGTTGGCCCTGCCATAGTGAACAACAACATTTTCCAAACACCGGAAGAGTTGGACCCAGGTCCGTGGCACCCCAACTATGTGAGGTTGCATCGATGGTGGGAGATCGTCGATCTCTTCCATAGGGATTGTACGAGTGAGCGCAGTAAGGTTCCTCTCTACCCGTCTCAATACTCTCTCAGCCTCTCCGGCTGGAGGCCCCCCTGTTGCTGTTGCTGGTCCAGTGGCTCTAGCTGGTCCTGCCTCTGGTCGAGGATGCCACCTAGTCCTCGAGAAGTCTGCTGGACGCATTGGTGCCACATATGTACATAACATATACGTTTCAGATACTCTGGTATACCAAAAAAAACCGATATATATAAAAAGACATAAAAATTAAATAACTTTGAAAATCAAACTTACCTATCTCTCCTCGCTCCACTCCGGGAGGTACAAAGATGTCAGGATCTCTAGAAAAATTGTTCCCGACATAGGGGTAGTCCTCTATCGCCGGAATCTGTCGTGACCACCAATCAAAAAACTTGTCATCGAAAGCCT
>JZKD02S1632382.1:70284-90328 GCA_000966675.3 Picea glauca | reverse complement strand
ATCAACATAGACAAACCCATGACCTCCCCAACTTTGGGGGAGAGATCTAATATCTCTCATTTGACTCATGATTACTTGAACTAATCCTTATGGTTAATAATATATCATACTTATCTTAAATAAAAACACCTTAAAATGAAACTCTCTCCAAAATAAGTTGGTTTTGGTTTTTATCTTGTAAAGACAACTTTAAAATATATAACCCTTAAGACAACCAATTTAATTATAAAGAAACAATCCTCAAAAAAATTACTTTACAAACTTTTCCCTATATAATATTTATTTTTATTAAATTAATATTCTCTATAAATATTATCAAATTAAAAAAAAAATCCATTAATGCTCATTTAAACTAATTTATTTGTTTAAACATATATAAATTAGTTTGAAAACATGGAGAAACAAAAAAAACGACTCCAAAGCTAAGAAAGTCAAACTAAAATATCCATACTTTCCATATCGGATTCACTTTCCATATTACCATGACAATACCCCCTCTCACCCCCCTCTCACCCGATTTAACATTTGAACACACCACTTTTTCAAAATTCAATTGACGAGAGGGCAATTTTTTCAATATTCAAAATCGAAATTTTGTAGAGGGAAAACGATTTTCGATAGTGCCACTCTAGAGAGTTGACCGAGATGAAGTGAACAAAGGTAGAGCAAGATGAAACCCTTCGGCTTCTCACATTGGCGTCTCAGTCTTTCCTATTCAAATCGTTGCACCAGGGCATATTTAAGAGCAGTACCGACCTGTGCCAGATCGATATCGAGATTGAGATCAGGACGTGCTACTAATAGATAGAGATCGAGATCTGGATTGAGTAATGAAGGGATGCCACGAGCTTCTCTCCTGTTACTAGCACTAGTCTCGGTAAACAAGGTAAACTGGTGAAACTGTGACTTAATCATCTGAATCAATTGGCTCCGGTTATTGATTTCTAACTGACTCTAAATCTGCATCTGGATCTGCTACTGGTCAGTTCTGAAGAGTGAGTACTGGACATGGAGGCGACGTTCTATGTGCTGGAAGGTTTGAACTATCAATTTTGTATTTGATGATATGAGGAGGACGATCCGATCAGATCAAAGCATGCAGCGACCAATAGATCATTCCACACTCAGAGTAGCACAAAAAATTTCGGACATTTTTGGGGTATTTTTTTAGGGTTACATTCAACGCAAGTTGACTGGGCTTCGTCGGTCTTTCATAGCTACTGTATCAGGAAAGATGTATACGAGGTGCATATTGAGGGATAAATACAGTATATTTAATCTTCAAAGGAATTTTTTCACTTCTGCAAAATCTATCAATTCTCTGAACGTACTTCCAGACAGCAGAAATCCACGCGGAGAGAGTAATGGAATAAGTCAGTTCAAGGTATTTCATAATCTTTAAAATCTTCATGTTTTTCTTTAAGGTTTGGCTGTATTTTTCTCAGCATAAGTATATGTATTAATTGGTGGAGGAACCCGAGAGTTTGTTCATTTACTACAATGGCGGCTTTGTTGCAAAGAAATTAGGGTAAACTGCAGGAAATATAGGCTTTACACCGATTTTTAGCACAAAACATCAACGAAATTAGGATTAGTTCTGGAGACAATTTATATGATTTCCTTGCCTCTTCGCATTGGATTTTGTCAAGCAATAATGTTCAAACAAATCAATTAAATCTGATGGACGCCCATGTCGCATTCAGGCAAAGATTTGTAGTGGTTCCGGTGAAGCTCAAGTATAAGTTTGGCGAGCTTTGAAGTACCTTGAAACTTTGTAACTTCTCGTGAGAAATCTTATTTTATTTCATTTCATTAAGCTGCCACATGAAATGGCCATGAGATTGTTCCTTTCATTTTTATTTTCATTTGTGTTTTAATGTGGCTAATAATCTCATCGCATGTAGAGAAGTGAGTACACTTTATAACCTGGGTGGAAAGGATGTTGTCATGTTCGTGTGTGTAACCTAAAATGGAAAAAATTGTTGTCCACCTTGTAATGTGAAAAAAGGCACGGTGAAAAAACTAAAAGAATATCTAACATAAATCCATCTGAACTCCTGTTTTTATGAACAACCTCAGGTTTACCTCAGGTGGTAAACCGTTTTATGCAATTTTTCCAACTTAACCCTAAAGAGAAACTGTAACTGAGTTTTTTATAAAAGATCTCATTTACTTTAATTAGTCCGCCTCTGGGAAACAACCATTGTACTTGATGTAATTTACCTGAAAAGGTATGTATATATAGACCAAACCTAATTAAGTTTTGAACCTGTTTTCTATGGATTCTCTTAAAGTTAATTTCATATTTGACTTAACTTTTTCACTTTTTGTGAATATGTTTCTGAGTTTTCTATTAAGTAAACTATTTGTAAATACAACATAATACCAAAAAAAAGGCGGGCCACGGAAAATGTCACTGTCACAGAGTCATGAAGGGGTATAAGAAACCTAACCCCTTGAAAATCTAAATCCAAAAAGCAAGGTGGGGCCTTAAAACAAAATCCACTGCAAAAGCATGCTTCATCAACTGGCTCTGAAATGACAACTGACACTTGGTCAACTTGATCGAGGTAAACAAATCGATCTGAAAGGGATGACGCGGACTCTCAAAAAGGAAGGGATGCCACCGGCTATCGAATTGAATCTGACACACCTGCTTAACCCTTGACCCACAAAAAATGACCTGCCATGACATCCAAACCCGAGGCTACAAACCTACAACCAATGCGACATGTGATGTTTCTGATTTGCCAGGTGAGTTCTAGAGGAACACATTACCACCCCACCCATAGCGTTCAGTGTTCAGTGCTATCCTGAGCATGATAGCATATAGAACATGGAAGGAAGGCAAAGCAAGCTGAAACCCTTCGGCTTCTCACAATGGCGTCTCAGTCTTTCCTATTCGAATCGTTGCACCAGGGCATATTTAAGAGTAGTACTGAGTGTATAGGGGTCTAATCTGAACTGCAAAGAGGCAGCGCTTGACTTCTGCTGTATTGCAGCGTATTGTTCCACTATGTTGGTCTTCACACGAGACATAACGCAAGAAGAGGTAAATCTTCAACACCTGTCAATGACATTTTTATATCTCTGCTTATATTGCTCCGCCCTCATCTTCATTTCCCTGACATCCTTCTATATATCTTTTTTGTGGTAATTCCATTGATTTTAGTCTTTTCTTTGATATGGATACTTCGAACAATTTCTTATTTGATCATAGTGATCGCTTTTGAGGTATCAAAACCAAAACATTTTTACTGTTTCTGTCAATTGTCCTCCTATCGTTCCTTCTTTTACGCATCTAGTTCAAGCGTGCAGTTCAAGTTATGGCTCATGAAAGAAGTGACATTCATTCATTTCCCTCCATCGGGAGCACCTGCACTTCCATGGAAAGTTGTCTTCACCTCTAAAAGGAAGCATAATACATTTCTTCTCAAACCCTATCGAATAACATATGGGTTTGCCTGCCACAGACGAAGGGTCGGAGTTGTTTGGTAGAAGAGTTTTCTTTGTTGCAGGATATGGGGGGTTTTCCAAAATATTTGCCATCAAATCAAAGGGCTATAGTGTCTTTATTGCAATTTGTTTGGCAATATCCTCTATATTCTTCTACCCTAAAAATTCTTCTCTGAAACAATGCCCACCCTTCATCTCTAGACATATTCCCATGTTTTTCTCCCAAATTGCATCTATTACGAGGTAAGTTCAGGCATTTTTTTCCTTCTGTTACAACTGCTGCGTCATTTGAAATGATATTATTTTATATAATTTTTTGTTTTTACATTCATCTTTTTATTTCTTACTTAGACAATTTGATTATACGTTTTAAAAAAATTATTAGATTTCCTATTTTTTTTCTATTTATTGACTGAAAACTATCAATTATATTTAACTATATTGTATTTTTCTCTCACCGTTTTCTTGTATGTCATCCCTTCTCTTCTCTCACCAGTGTAATCATTTTACTCATCTTCCCTTAAAGTTTCATATTTTTCCTAGTTATCAGACAAGTTGCAAGAACTTCCGCAACTTGCAAACCTCAAGGAATATCCAACCATTGAGTTATCTTTGTCTTCAAGCTGAGTCACGGTGGCTTATAATCTTCCTACTTGTTGCTTTGACATATTTCAATCATTTCCTATAGGCCTCAACACATTCTTTAGTGTCGTCAAAGCATTTAGAAATCTTAAGTATCTTTGCCAGAATTTAGTTTTCCATGCTTTGAAGTTTGAATCAATGTTTCAAAACTAGGAAATTGGAAAAATGAGGAAAAAATGTACAAAACTCGACCAACATAAGATTGGACATGAAAAGATTGAAAAGATCGGCAACCTGAAAAGCTCTAAAAAATCAGAAAAATTGAGGGAAATCGTAGATTTTTGCAACTCTGCATTGAATCTCTTCTTGAAGGTCTTAGATTGTTGCTACCTGATTCATTTGCAGGTCCTCCATTATTATTCTAAGTTACTTTATTTCCTATTTGAGTTTTGTTTGAGAGTTAGTTCTTCTTGGTGCCATTTCTTTGTGTGTTCATGAAGGGAATGGAATTGCACTATAAACTTGATAGTTACTGGGGAAATTTAACCAATCAACTTGCAGAATGAGAATTGACAAAGGGAAAGTCAATGTTAGTATGAGGTCTCCTAAGTTGAAGTCCTACCTAATCTTAAATCCACCTCTAAATTTGCTTGATCGTCTGCCTGTGCATTGTCTATCATTGGCACCTGAACAAAATTATTGCATATAAATGGCTTGGCTAATTGTGAAACCATCAGGTAACTCATCATTTTGAGATTGGTATTAGAGGGGTATGATTGCCCTCTCGTAATATTGATCATCAGTTTTGACTCTCTTATTCATTCTCATCTTTGATTTCCTTCACAAAAGGGCATTAGAGGGGTATGATTTCCCTCTCGTAATATTGATCATCAGTTTTGAATCTATTATTCATTATCAACTTTGATTTCCTTCCCAAAGGGTCATATCCCATTCAGTGCTGCTCTCCAAGAAAGATACCACATGAACAATAGGTCAGGTAATATTTGTGAGATTTAAAAATGACAGAGTGCCCTTCCTAGTGAATGATCATATTGGGGAGAAAGTTGGAAGAACATAAAATAAATTATATCCTTTTGATGGTAATTGTATCTTAGAGAAAATAAAAACGTACTTTAAAAAATTAAATAATATGCTCGTTAATAAAATGCAACTCAAGTTTCTTAGAAGTACCCAAGGATACATGTGACTATTTTGACATAATAAAAAAGAAACTAGAAATTTTGGTAAAAGATGTGAAAAATACTGTTATCAATATAACCTCTCAGAACACATCAAAATATTATAAATCTACCATCATTTTTGTTCTTCCAACAATGTGATATGTTCTAGTTCACAATCTCTCATTGCCATTGAAGAAGTGAAATTGTTGTTTTGACTGTTGCTACCAGTTTTGATAATATGAGCTAGGGTATTTGGTGCTTGTGTTATCCTCTTTGAAAGAAACARCCTTTTAGAGAGTTTGTTTCATCAATAATTGGGACTTCATAAGGTTCCCAACCACATCACTCATGCAACTTCTTAGTTGCAATGAGTGGCTACCTATATTCTACACATGTTTCCAGAATGAAACCTAACTATGAACCTCTGTAAAGAACTTCAAGGGGGATTCTACACATGTTGTTGCAGTTCTCCTCTATGAAGCCTTTGTCATGTTCTCTAGTGCTAGGTTCTCTTATCTTGTAAGTATTTAGGGCAAACAATAAGAAATATATCTGTTTGTAAAAATTCCTTTCTCTGTTATTGTTGAATTGTATTATGAAGTTTGGTCTTTGCAGGGGATGGTTTTCTCGAGAGGAATTTTTCCTTGCTGAATGTAATACAAAAAAAATGTTCAGAGTCTATGGATTCAAAAGTGACTCAATTGTTTGTGCTAAACATGTGCTTTCATGAMAAACTATAATTAAAGAAGAGATGATGCAGTCTAAATTCTRGAAGTATTATTATTTKCATCCCAAACAAAGTTTCAACATTTGAAGTGTTATCACAACTGGAGATTCTATGCATGTATTCACAGACACCTTGCTTGTTTCTTTACAGGTTTCTAATGCTGCAACTCTTTCTATTGGTTACATGTTTTTTTTTTTTTTTTTGTTGCATGTTATCTTGGATTAATAACCTTGATATATCATAGCAGTCAGACTCCTTACTTGTATTTTCACAGGTTTCTAATGCTGCAACTCTTTCTGTTCATTACATGGTTTTTACCTTTTGTCTTATGTTATCTTGGGTTAATAGCCTTGATATGTCATAGCAGAGGGGAGATTGTGATAGTAAGATATATGGTATGAAGAAGTATAAACATTATGTGATTTGGACTTTTTCCAGCAGACATTCTACAATTTGGACTCTTTATGGTTTCTCGAATGACATTCCTTCTTCTGTCTGTTTGCCTGAAGGTAGTAGCACAAAGATACCACAAAATCGTTGCCTGTGTGCATATGGGTTAAATAAGTGTTCTGCTGACTGAGCCTCTTGACTTCACATGAAGTAGATAGATGGTCCTTTGAAGCTTATTCCAGTTTAAAAATTTCTTTCTGGCTAGCAACTAGAGGAAGGTGGAGACTTTTGTCCATGTCTCGATTGTCCAAACTTGCTGTGAGATTTTTTTCTCTTTTAATCGAGTTATGCCCTGCCTCCAAATTATAAGATTCTTTAACCAGGAAGGTCCCTCCTCCACTCTGGCCCTAGTGGAGAGTGTCTTGACCCTCCTTAAACTCTTATTCTTATTTTGTTCACTTCTTCTGCTAAGAGGTCTATTCCCTCTTGTGAGATGGGTGGAGGAAAATTTTTAGGTTTTCCTTTCATTGTGGGCTATGCCTTGCCTCTCCTTCCAATAGTGACTAACATGATACTAGTTCCAGTAGTGGAAGAGGTTTCTAGTTTATGTAAAGATTGTTTGCTTGTTTAATTGTTTCTACTACTGCCAAGAATCATCCCAAAAGAGGGGAGAATTTCCTAATCTAATTTCCCAAAAGCAGTGGTTTTGCACTATAACTTTTCTTTTCTGAGCATTATTCCATTTCAACGATCCAAGTCCATGTCCCTCCATTGTTATGAGACCTTTCTCCTTGACATCTCTTGCATATTTTTTCCTCCATATTTGATCCCATAACTCCTCTTTGTTGTTTAGCCATCTCCACTATATTTTTCTTGCCAAAACGTTGCTGAGGGTGTGAAGGTCTCTGACTCTAAGGCCAATATTATTGTTTGGTAGGTAGATTTTATCCTAGGCAACAAAGGTCCATTTTATTTCCTTTGTATGGCCCCATAGAAAATATCTTTGGAGACTCTTTATGGCCTTAAGGATTTTCGCTGGAGCTACCAACATTAAGAACAGGTGTAAATGCATAGAGCGCAAAATATATTTAAGCAAGGTTAATTTTCTTGGGAGGTTAAGAGATTTGAAGGTCCAAGAGTTGAGTTTTTTCTCTAGCTTAGATAGAAGGTTTTTTGAAGGAACTCCTCAACACATTTTCTATTTGAAGAACTTCCAGATTTTCAAGGGAAGAGAACCTTTTCAGAAGCTTAGGGTTATTATGATGTTGCATCGAGTGATGAAAGACATATTGAAGAAGAAGATAAGGGATTTGTCCTGCTTAATGGTTTTTCTAGAAGCTAACAAGAAAGAATCAATGATTTCTTTGATGGACACTACTTCCTTGGTAAAGGGATAGCCCATAAGTATCATATCATCCACAAATTGCAAGTGGGAGAAGGGCTCGATTCATGGAGGAGGTTGAGGCCTTTTAGATGGCCAAAAGAAACAACATTGTGGAGTGGAGGCATCTCCCAAGACCCTCTTCCATAATAATTAACAGAAACAGGGAAAGAAGGTTTCCTTATCTGATGCCTTCAGAGAGGTTGAAGGGGGGGGGGGGAGGAGAGCCATCAACCAATATAGAAAAGAAGGTTGTTGAGACAAGTCTTTTGACCTAGCTTGAACTAAAGCCAAAAGCTATTAGCATCTAAACAATGAATTCCCAATTTGAACAATCAAATGCTTTGGACAAATCAAGCTTGATGAGAATACCTGGTTAGGGAATGAATGGATTTATGCACCACTATGATCCCATCCAGAATCTGGCCCCGTTCATGTAACCTCCTTTCTCATGCGAAGTTATGTGATACATATTCTGCTTTAGTCTATTAGCTATAACCTTGGATATAATTTTATAAATTACATTACAAAGTGAGATTGACATGAATTTGTCCAGAGAATTATCTCAGCCGTCTTTGGGGATAAGAGAAAGGAAGGTAGAGTTGAATGCTTGCAGAATTCCTTGTGTAGATCTAGAGTCTTCTATCACTTTCCAAAAATTTGTCTCTACCACAGTGAAACAGTTTTGGAAGAACTCTGTTGTGAATCCATCCTTTCTTGGAGATTTCCCTGTAGCCATCTCCATGATTGTTCCTTCCATCTCTTCAGGAGTTATTTTCTCATTAGAATCGCATTCTACTCTAGAGTAACCAGTCTGGGGATATGGCTCAATATTGAGTTCATAGCTCTTTCTCTCAATCTCCAGCTTTGAGAGGAGTTGATGGTAGTAAGCAATGAGCTCCTTTTCTATGTCACCATGCTCTTCCAGTTTTTCCCCATTGGCATTATGTAGAGAAATGATTTTGTTCATCAACATTGATTAATCATGGAATCGTGGAAGAATTAAGAGTTCCTGTCACCTTTCTTGAGCCACCCGATTCTTGAGTTTTATCTCCATAAATTTTCATCTTGCTTCTCTCTCATTTCTATTTTCTCCTTCAATCTATCCTCCTTTAGTGCTAGCTTCTCATTCCTACCTTCTTTTATGATAATTGATTGAACCTCTTCCATTTGACTTTCTAAGTCATGTTGAGCTTTAAAAATATTTCCAAAGACTTTCTTATTCCAATACTTAAGTTTGGTCTTTAGGATCTTGAGGTACTTCTAGAATCGATACATCAACGTTCCTTTCATTGGATCTACGTCCTTCCACCATTGCTTTATATTTTCTTTGAAGTACAAATTATCAAGACAAATTTTTTCAAAGAAAAATGGTTGATCTGGGAGGCCCCAGGTTGCCCCTGGTTAGACATATAGTGATTGGATCCCGCTCTAGGTAATATTTCTGCTTTAAATGCTGCTCTTGTCTAGATGAGGGATTTAGAGATTAGGAAGCGATCTAACCTTACTGTAATCTGATGCTTACCTCCTCTTTTATTTTTCCATGTATGGAAACCATTGGTGGTCATTATGTCCACTAATCGTAATCTTGAGATGGTGTTCATAAAGGTAACACTGTCCTCCTTTTTAGGGCCGAACTTTTCCGTCCAAAATTTCAGATGCAGACCTTTTGAGTTTGTGAAGTAGGGACCATATTCAAAGACACATCATCTGTCCTCTATGCATTGCTATAGAAAATCCCTTGGAGCCAAGCTTCAGATCTACTTGGTCCTTGGGCTTCCATTGTGAGTTTATCTACCAAATTAATGTTTTCTCCAAGGACTCCCCATAAACTTCCTTATAACCAACCTTGCCTAAGACCGATGATATAGATTTAAATATTGATATGGCTAGTATCTTAGCAAAGGTTAATGTACCTGTCCCTCTTAGTATTGATATATATATATTTTTTTAAATACCTACAACATAGTCGCTATTGCGACATCTTGGAGTGTCGCTCCCATAGAAACCACGTCGGAGATGATACCTCTTAACGTCTCTCTTCCCATGTTCTAGACGTCTCTCTTGCCACCTTCAAGACGTCGGTCTTGCCATGTTCCAAACGTCTCTCTTGCCACGTTCTAGATGTCTCTCTTGCCACGTTTAAGACATCTCTCTTGCCATGTTCAAGATGTCGGTCTTGCCACGTTCCAGACGCCTCTCTTGCCACGTTTTAGACGTTGGTCTTGCCACATTCCAGACGTCTCTCTTGCCACGTTCTAGACGTCGGTATTGCCACATTCTAGACGTCTCTCTTGCCATGTTCTAGACATCGGTCTTGCCATGTTCGAGACGTTGGTCTTGCCACTTCCAAGACATCGCAATAACGAAAAAATCTGTGTCATCGGAAAAGAGACGTCATGTGAAACGACATTTGAGGGGTTCCATTGTTTGTCGTTATCCCAACAATATAAAGTGGCAATTGCGTCGAACGCCCTGTCGTAATTTGACCCAAATGTACTAGTGAGTATGCTTTCTATCTATGGAATTTCTGCAACTGGCATCTGCTTTTTCCACTGAACCTATGATTGTTCATCATTTTTTCCTACTTCCTTAGCTTTGTATGGGTACAAATCTGAGACATTGAATATAGGAGAAATTCCAATCCCATCGGGTAATTCAATCTCATAAGAATTTGTCCCAAATTTCTTCAAGACCCTACATGGTCCAATTTCCTTCATCTTCAGTTTGTTATACGTCCCTCTTGGGAACCTTTCTTTTCTCAAATGTGCCAGAATCAAATCACCAACCTCAAACTAAAGTTGTCTCCTATGTTGATCTGCTCTATGCTTATACTCCTGGTTTGAATTCTGTAAACACTCCTTCACCTGACTGTGAAGTTCCTTCATCGCTTATGCAAAATCTTCTGCACTAGCACTCCTAGTTGCATTCTGTTTTGAATCTCTTAATTCAGAAATTCCCTTGGTTGCATGCCATAGACAATCAGAAATGGACTCTGCCCTATACTTCTATTGATTGAATCATTATAAGCAAACTTCGCCTCTGGTAATATGATGTCCCACTGACTGTGGTGTTCTGTCACTAGGCTCCTCAACAAGTCTCCTAGACTCCTGTTTACGACTTCTGTCTGTCCATCCATCTGAGGATGATAAGATGAACTGAACGACAAGTTAGTTCCCAGCTTCTTCCATAAGGTCCTCTAGAAGTGTCCCACGAACTTAGTGTCTTGATCCGAAACTATGCTCCTTGGTAAGCCGTGAAGTTGAATGACTTCTTTGAAAAACAGATTTGCAATGTGAGTTACGTCACTGGTTTTCTGACATGGAATGAAGTGTGCCATTTTGGAAAATCTATCAACCACCACAAAGATTGAGTCAAAAAATCTTTGTGTTCTTGGCAAACCCAATATAAAATCCATGCCGATTGCATCCCACGGCCTCTTAGGTATGGACAATGGTTGATAAAATCCTGCATTATGTCTCTTTCCTTTCGAATGTTGACAAATTCTACATCTGTCCACAAATATTTTAACTTCTGCTCGCATTCCCAGGCAAAAGTATGACTCATTCAATTTTGCGAATGTCTTGTCATGACCGAAGTGTCCAACCAATCCTCCACTGTGTTTCTCCTTCAAGAAATTCTCCCTCATGGAGCATTTTGGAATACAAAGTTGATTTCCCTTAAACATCAATCCTTCCTAGATCATGTGTTCTTTCCATTTGCTTTTATCTCTGAGAAATGGATTCTTAGTTGCTTCATACGCCTCCTTAAAATCTAGATCACCTGCGTACATGTCCCTGAGATCATCAAAACCCAATGTTTTGAACTTGAACTCCTGCAACAGCAAACACTTGCTACTCAAAGCATCAACAACTTTGTTAGCAGTAATAGAAATATGTTTAACCACAAAAGTGAAATTTTTCATATATTCAACCCATTTAACATGTCTCTGATTCAACTTTTCCTGTTGAGTCACAAACTACAGTGCATGATTGTCACTGTATAGGACAAACTCCTTGGGAATCAAGTAATGCCTCCATTTCTTCAATTCTTGGATGATAGCATAAAATTCCTTGTCATATGTGGAGTACTTCACCTTCGCTTCATTCAGCTTCTCGCTGAAATACGCCATCGATCTGTCTTCTTGACTTAAGACTGCCCCTATTGCAAATCCACTTGCATCGCATTTCACTTGAAAAGTCTTTCGAAAATTCGGCAACACCAGAATTGGTTGTTCCATAATATTCCTCTTCAACAGATTAAAAATGCGATGGAAGTGGATTTGCAATAGGGGCAGTCTTAAGTCTTTCAGAAATCCAACAACACCAGAATTGGTTGTTCCGTAATCTTCCTCTTCAACAGATTAAAAATCTTCTCAGCCTCTTCTGTCCAGTGAAAATATTTGTGTCTTTTCTTCACTGTGTCCATCATCGGTGCACTAATTCTATTGAAATTCTTGATGAACTTCCGGTAGAAACTATCCAATCCGTGAAAACTTCTCACCTCAAATATGTTCTTCGGTGATGGCCAATTCTTAATTACTTCCACCTTATCTAGAGCCATCCTTAATTTGTCTGCAGAAATAACAAATCCCAAATAAATGAGATCTGTCTTCATGAATGAGGATTTCTTCATGTTTATCAACAAATTTTCTTGTTGTAGCTTCTTCATTACTGTAGCCAAATGTCTCAAGTGTCCAGTCTCTGTTTTGCTGAAAATCAATATATCATCAAGATATACGATAACAAATTTTCCGATGAAATCTTTCAGGACTTCATTCATCAATCTCATAAAATTACTTGGCACATTTGTTAAGACAAATGACATAACAAGCCATTCATACAACCCTTCGTTAGTTTTGAAGGCTATTTTCCATTCATCACCCTCTCTCATGTGAATCTGGTGATAAGCACTTTTCAAATCAATCTTTGAAAAAAAATTTGCTCCACTTAAGTAATCCATCAAGTCATCCATCCTTGGCTATGGAAACCTATACTTGATTATTATCTTGTTGATCGCCCTCGAGTCAGTACACATTCTCCATCCTCCGTCTTTCTTCGGACTGAGTACTGTTGGAACAACACATGGGCTCAAGATTTCCCTGACCAATCCTTTATCCAACAACTCCTGGACTTGTCTTTTGACCTCTTCATTCTCTTGCGACATCAATCTGTACGGGGATTTATTTGGAAAAATAGCTCCTGGTATGAGATCAATATGATGGCTCACAATTCTGATCGATGGCAATGAATGAGGTAATTCGTCCACTACTATATCAGTGAACTCATCCAGTAGTCTTTGAACTTCTTGTGGTAAATCGTCCACTCTTGTGCTGGTCAAAACAATTCTCAGTTTCCTGAACACAATGAACTGCGGTTCCTCCTTCTTCTTGACCTTGGTAAGGAGTTCCTTCCCACTCATGAGAAGTACAATGTTACTTACTTCATGTTTCACTTCCTTATCTTTGATTGGAAGTAACATATGAGTTCTCCCATTCTTTTCTAGGGTGTATGTGTTCATTATCCCATCATGAATCATATTTCTGTCATATTTCCACGGTCTACCCAACAATAGATGACAAACATCCATAGGAATAACATCACAGAGTATCTTATCATTATATCCTCCTATCTTAAATTCAACTAAACATTGTTTAGTGACATTTACCTGATGTCCCTTTTGTAGCCATGAAAATCTATATGGACTCGGATGTTCACTCATCTCTAGCTCCAACTTTTCTACCATCTCTGTGGAAACGAGATTATCTGTGCTACCACTTTCCACAATGACCTTGCATACCCTGTCCTTGGTTTTGCAAGCAGTCTAAAAAAGTCTATTTCTTTGGACTGAACTCTCCACCTCCTTCTCTGGTGTTAAGAGAACTTTTCGCATCATCAATGATATTCCACCTTCAACATCTTCTACCTCAACATCTCGCCTTTGTGCTTCGGCTATGTGAGTATCTCCACCCTCTTTCTTTTTATCTGGACATTCATAAGATTTGTGTCCACTCTTTCCACACGTAAAGCATTTTATCACTCCACCTCTTCCTCTTCCTCTTCCTCTACCTCTAGTACGAGGAAAAGTATTATTATCAGCATAATCTCCTCTCTGCTCAGTATGTTTTCCTCTATGTTCAGCATATTTCCCTCGCTGTGAGTTTCCACCTCTCTCAGTTCGAGTCCAAGTTTTCTTCTAGTCCTCCTTGGGTTTCTGATTTTTATCTTGGGCAACTGATTTTCCTTTGGGCTGACTCCTGCCTCGAACTCTTTGACCCTGCTTTCATCTCAGCTTCTCTTCAGCTTTTAGAGCCATCTGATAAGAATCTTCCACTATTCGGATGGTTACCATGCTCATCTCATCCTGAATGTCATATCTCAGGCCATTCATGTACTTGGCAACCTTTTCATCATCGCTTTCCCGATGACCTGCCCTGATGTTCAACTTGTAGAATTCTACAGTATATTCTTTCACTGCCATTAACTTCTATCTCAGGTTCTGCATCCTCCTGAACAGAGTAATCTGGTAATCCCTGGGGATAAATTTTGCCTTCATCTTTGCAATCATCCTATCCCAACTCCTGATTTTTTGCTTGCCTCTGCAATGTCTATCAACTTGTAGTTCATCCCACCACAATGATGGATGTCCCTTCAATATTGTGACAACATGCTTGACCTTCTTGTCTTCCTCGACATATTCATAGTCAAAGTATGTGTCCAGGGCTCTAATCCAGTCTAGAAGCTCTTCAGCATCCAGATTTCCCTCATAAACTGGAATGTCCATTTTTGCTCTTGTACCCATTCTTGAAATAGCTCTGATCAAACGTTCGTTTGCTGCATCTTCGGCTGCAACTTCTTCTTCATGTTCAAATTTGATTTCAATTTCGGAATCACTTAGATCCCCAGCACTGACTGTGCGTCTTTGGGCTGTCTCCATGTCTTCGAGTCTGGCTCGTAGATCACACATCTCTCTCTCCATGGTTGGATCAGTCATCTTCCTACCTCTTCTTCTTGGTATTTCCCTTTCCTCTGGCTAATCGGGTGTTTTCATGTCTCTTCTCCTTGGTGGCACGGTGAATTCTCTTTTTCTCTGCTACAGAAAGCAAAGAATCCTTTCTGTGCTCTGATACCAAACCTGATGCAAATGCACCCTCTACCTTAACAAAGGCTTCTGCACTGACCTCCCGGTCTTAAGGATCGTTCTAATTTTACCCTTGAGTCAGAGTGGCTCTTTGATCCCTCCTCAGAATCTCTGATAAAATCAACCCACAGGGTTTTTCCTGCTTCTTACGACCTCTAGGCCCCGATTGATGTTCTCTTCACGATAGGACAATGGAATTTCGGGTTTCGGGGTTTCGAAATCCCGATGTCACAACTCTTTACCTTTTGTTTCCCGATTTCCCGATCTCTGATATCCTGTGATGCTTCACTTCTGCTAGTCCCCTGGGCTAGACTTTTGGGTCCATACGACCTCCCTTTATATGACCATAGTCTTATCTCTTTTCGGGGTTTCGGGCTTTCAAATGTTGAAATGCATGGACACTTTGTCCTCGGAATCCCCGATATCTTGATATGACATTAGCTGGCCCTACAATGGAGCTTTCCACCTTATTGGGATTTCAGACTTTGCGTTTCCAAAATGCGCGAACGCTTTGTCCTCAGGATTCCCGATTTTATGAATCCCGTAATGCCGATAGATGGTTTTCTTTTCGGGAAATTTCCCGAATGCTTAGATCTTCCCCACACGTCCTCCAACTGATGAACGGTCCTCGATCATTCGCGATTTCATGAAGTCAAATGTTGATGTCCTCCTGAATTCCGAAAATCCGCCATGCAAAATGATAACAAGCTCTTGATTATCACCACCTGTCTCGATTAATGGAGGGTCGAAATTCAGTCTCGGGATTTCGCGAATTGAAATTCCCTGATGTTTTAGTTCCCTGTCAAATTAAAACCCTGGTAGCTAAAATACTGATGGGTGCTTGATCTCCACCACGTGTCCCTTCAAGATGAACGATCCAGATCAAAATCGGGGTTTTCGCTATGGATTTACCCGATCCCTTGTCCACAGGACTTTCGATATCCTGAGCTCCAACACCTCGACATCCCGATGCTCTTCGAAACCTTCGCTCGGCTTGAGAGGGTTTAAACCCCGTGCAACTCCTATCAGATCAGATGACTGACGGGTAACTAGGTGAGGATCCAACGACTCATGATCTCCTAAGCTTGAAACTCTGGAACGACCATAACCTCCTTGCTTCTCTATCAGATCGGACCACTGACGGGTATTCACTAATTATCTACAGAGAATTATGACCATCTGTTTCTTTCTCCTGATGATTTTCCACGCAGTGAACCTAGGATTCCTCCCCGAACTTATCCACTTGCGCCACAAACTTCCGATGTCTTCTAATCTCTCAAATTCACCCACTTCTTGTACTACCTTCAATAGTTTCAAAGCCTTTATCCTTCGTGAGCTTTCTCACAACTTCGATCCTTAAAGAAGACCCTTTGCATGCACTCCTTGTGGCAACCTTCAACACTTGAAGTGTTGAACGCTCTTCGACCTTGCGCACACTCTGCAAAAACGATTTCTCAATACCTTGCTCAGGTTCAAAACTTTGAGTTTACCCTCGGCCTGCACCACCTTGCATGGCTCCTGTGCCTGCCTGCACCTCTGTGTGAATATGAGAAAAACCGCTATCTCTCCTGAGCTTTCATAGATGAACCTTTGAACCTTTTGTCAACGCACTCCTTGTGGACAATTCAACTGCACTCCTTGCAGGAACTCTTGCTCATACAGAGAAACAATTGAAACTCATTTCACTTCCCTTTCCTCTCAGATTTAAAATATTCAACAAGAAATCATTCATACATAGCATAAAAGCAATTGCATGACAAAAAGAGTAAAACATTCATGAGCATAACATTTAAAGATGCATACACAGATAAGATATGAACACCATGAGTCTGAATCATAGTTTCTTTGTATTAATTCAGAACTTTTGTACATGGGTCTGCTACACAGCTCTCTGCTTCTCTTCTATGCTCTCTCCTTCTATGTTACAATTACACAATGAGGGTGTCTATATCCGTTTTCCCTCCACTCCTAAAACTATCAAATCGGAGAATTCAAAGCTACCTACTAACACAAATTCTTTCTACCTACTATGGATGAGAGCGGATCGCTCTAGGTCCTTTACAATATATAAGTACGCCTTTCCTTAACTAACACATTTAAGTTTGGCGCATCCAATCTTCAAAAGTTTTAAACAATTTATCATGTGCTCAAAATGTGTTGCGCTTGTCCCATGCTCGCTTGACGTTGATGATGCTCCTGCATTATATTGACAGTGGATGTTCCAAACATATGACTGGAGAAAAAAGTAATTTTCTAACTTGAAGTGAAAACAAATTAGGGAATGTAACTTTTGGAAATGATGCACTAGGAAAAATAAAAGGTAAAGGAATGGTAAGCCTGAGTAATGGCAAAGGAAAAGCTCAAGATGTGTTGTTTGTAGATGGTCTGAAACATAATCTACTAAGTGTCAGTCAAGTTTGTGACAAAGGATGTGAAGTTGTTTTTACTTCTAAATACTGTAAAATAAAGGCTTTGAGTTCAGGACAACTGATTGCAAAAGGATAAGAATAGAAAATAATGTCTATGTGTTAAAAGAATAAAAAGAAGAATGTCACTTAAGCAAATATGATGAAATTTGGTTGTGGCATAGGAGACTTGGTCACCTAAATTTTGATCACATAATCAAACTCAGAAACAGTGGGGCAGTAAAAGATCTTCCAAAGATATCAAAGCCATATGAATCTGTTTGTAAACCCTGTCAGATAGGAAAGCTTACTCACACTCAGTTCAAATCTAAAAACTTTCCTTCAACAGAAAAACCTCTCCAGTTAGTACATATGGATCTATGTGGACCATCAAGGAAAGAAGGTACAGGAAAACAAAATTACTTTATGTTGATTATTGATGACTATTCTAGACTAACTTGGGTTGCCTTTTTGAAAGAAAAATCTGAAGCATTTGAAAAATTCAAAGTGTTTAAGGATTTTACTGAGAATCAAACAAGAAAAATATTAAAGGCAGTAAGGTCTGATAGAGGAGGAGAGTTTAGTTTAGGGAAATTCAAAGAGTTTTGTGATAAACATGGGATCAAAAGAGAGTACACAATTCCAAGGACTCCACAACAAAATGGAGTTTTTGAGAGGCAGAATAGGTCATTACTGCAAATGGCAAGATCAATGATGAATGAAAGGAACATACCTTAGACATATTGGGTGGAAGCAATTTATACAACTATTCATATCCTTAACAAAGCTCATCTCAGGCCACACAGTGACAAGACTCCCTATGAACTATGGTTTGGAAGACCTACTTCAACCAAGAATTTTAAAGTTTTTGGGAGTAAATGTTATATCAAGAACAACGATGAAAATATTGGCAAATATGATGACCGGGTTGATGAAGGTATCTTTTTGGGTTATGCTACAAATATTAAAGGGTACAAATGCTACAATAAGAGAATGCATAAATTAGTTGATTGTATAGATATAAAAGTTGAAGAAGAAATCCTAGTTAGAAATGTAAGCAGTACTGAACCAAGAACATAAGATATAGTTGAAGATGAAGATGAACAGGTCCAAGGATCAGAAAAGGAAGAATATGAATCAGATGAAGATACAAATACTCAGACTTAAACAAATCAATAGAAAGAAGAAAAATCACCTCTTAGAATTGTTAAAAAGAATCATCCTGAAAATCAGATAATTGGAGATATAAATAAAGGAGTTCAGACAAGAAGGAAATTGATTAAAGACTCAGAACAATATCAGGTCGCCTTTTTATCTATGACTGAACCTAAAATTTTTGATGAAGCTAGCAAGCATGATGATTGGATTAGAGCTATGAATGAAGAACTAGATCAGATTGAGAAGAACAATACTTGGGAGCTTGTCCCTAGAGACCTGAAGATAAAAATATAATAGGTTCCAAATGGGTATTCAAGAATAAAATGAATGAAAAAGGACAAGTTGTTAGAAATAAAGCCAGAATGGTCTACAAAGGGTATGCACAAGTTGAAGGTCAGGACTTTGATGAAACCTTTGCACCAGTGGCAAGATTGGAAGCCATCAGAATGTTTCTTGCCTATTCATGTCATAAAAACTTTAAACTTTATCAGATGAATGTTAAGTCAAAATTTCTTAATGGAGATCTAGAGGAAGAAGTATATATGGAGCAACCTAAAGGATTCTCTTTGATAGATAATCCTAATTATGTTTGTAAGCTGAAGAAGGCCTTATGTGGACTAAAACAAGCACCACGAGCTTGGTATTACAGACTGGACAAATTTCTACAAGAAAAAGGGTTCAAGAAAGGTATTGTTGACAGTAACCTTTATATTAAGTCTAAAGGTGATAATTTACTAGCTGTTTTGGTTTATATAGATGATATTATTTTTGGTTGTACTAATGAATCATCTATCCAATGGTTTGCTAACTCTATGCAAACATAATTTGAAATGTCCATGATAGGAGAACTTTCATATTTTCTTGGCTTACAAGTAAAACAAAGTTCTGTAGGAATATTTCTTTCTCAAGAAAAATATTTGAAAGAGATGTTGAAGAAATTTCAGATGAAAGATTCCTCTCCAGTTAGCACACCTATGGTGGTTGGTTGCAAGCTGAGTAAAGATGATATCTCACCTGATGCTGATCAAAGGACATATCGCTCTATGATAGGCAGTCTTCTGTACATCACAACATCCCGTCCTGATATAATGCAAGCTGTTGGAATGGTAGGTCGTTATCAGTCTGCTCCTAAACAAAGTCATTTGGTAGCTGTCAAAAGGATATTTAAATACTTGAAGGGAACAATTGCTTATGGTCTGTGGTATCCTAGAAATCATAATTTCCAGTTAACTGCTTATTCAGATGCAGATTGGGCAAACTGTGTTGATGAGAGAAAAAGCACCAGTGGAGGAGCATTCTTTCTGGGTGACTCATTAGTTGCATGGATTAATAAAAAGAAAGGATCCATTTCATTATCCACTACAGAGGTAGAATACATTGTTGCTGCTACTTGCTGCACACAAATTTTATGGATGATACAAACTCTTGCAGATTTGAAGGTTACTTACACTGATCCCATTCCAATTCACTATGATAACACCAATGCCATTAGTGTCTCCATGAATCCTATTCTTCATTCCAAGACTAAGCATATTCCAATAAAGTACCATTTTCTCAGAGAACAAGTTACAAACATAATTGTTCAACTGAATTATATACCTTCTATAGAACAAATTGCAGATAT
>JZKD02S1632382.1:49471-65038 GCA_000966675.3 Picea glauca | reverse complement strand
AAAAATATAAAATATAAGAAAATGATAATATAAAATATAGGTAAATAAAGAAAACAATGAATTCATAGTGAATTTTGAACCAAAAAGGAAACACTAAAGTGGCCAAAGCCACCAATGTTGTGTCCATGTCTAAGCATACCAGTGAAATAAGTGGAGAGATCCATCAAATTACTAATAGCCTTTGCCTTCTTACCCAACTTTGGTATAGAAGTCTTTGACTTATCCATATTGTCATGCACAATGCTCAAGTAAGTGCTTGGACTCTTCTTTGAAGATAATCTATGGGCATAGTATATATGGCAACAATTTACAATATAATGATTATGAGTTGTTTGAATTATTTGCAACTGATATACTTCAATTGCATTATAATGACATCACTGGGCTTGTTCATGATTGAAATATGTTCATTACACCTTGAAAATAAGTTTTTCTTCATGATTGCAACATATGGAAATTGTTTTCTTATTACTTTGTTGAAACTAGATTGCAACATCATAGAAAGACCAATCTGTTAGATGTCCTCATTGGCCATATCGTAAATCAAACTATGGGACATATTAGATGGAAATAATTTGAGAGGTTCCTTGTTCCATTTTAACTTATTGAATGTGTTAGATGTGGAGCCTCACCTAAATTTTGTTCCACAATCTTATTAACTTTGTCTACTATTGCAATAGTATTCAATCTAGATTTTCAGAATCCACTATTGTCATTCATGGCCTTCAAATCACCATTGATAAACATATTCTATATTCCTAACTTATCAAAAACATATAATTCCTAAAATGTAGAAATTATTCATAACTTCATGTAAGATCATATGTAAGTTAAATGTTCATTTCTAGTTACCATGCAAACATCATATGGATAAAAAATACACAAAATGTTTCATACACTTATTCATATTGACTCATGGATTCTAAAATACCATCAAAGTCTACATTGACTTCAGATGAATGATTGGATGAAGATGTAGATGATCCATACTCTTCTCTATTGTCGATGAATGCACCATATGATTTTACATGCATGCCCAACATTTCAGATGTCAAAATCCTTTTAGATCTACGAAGAGGTTCAACAGACTCCTATCTTGCAGTTATTTCTTGTGGCAACAAATTCTTGATAATCTATGTTGTCCTGGAGAGAAGAGTTCCTCTCTTTGTCAATTTGAATTCATAAACAAGTATGTCAATATCCTCTAATTTTAAGAGGTTAGTGTTGTTAGCACTCTGTAAATCTGTTCGGTTGATAAACAAATGACGAAGGTAAATTTTTCAACCAAATTTGAGACACGAAACTAGCCTTTTGNAAAAATATAAAATATAAGAAAATGATAATATAAAATATAGGTAAATAAAGAAAACAATGAATTCATAGTGAATTTTGAACCAAAAAGGAAACACTAAAGTGGCCAAAGCCACCAATGTTGTGTCCATGTCTAAGCATACCAGTGAAATAAGTGGAGAGATCCATCAAATTACTAATAGCCTTTGCCTTCTTACCCAACTTTGGTATAGAAGTCTTTGACTTATCCATATTGTCATGCACAATGCTCAAGTAAGTGCTTGGACTCTTCTTTGAAGATAATCTATGGGCATAGTATATATGGCAACAATTTACAATATAATGATTATGAGTTGTTTGAATTATTTGCAACTGATATACTTCAATTGCATTATAATGACATCACTGGGCTTGTTCATGATTGAAATATGTTCATTACACCTTGAAAATAAGTTTTTCTTCATGATTGCAACATATGGAAATTGTTTTCTTATTACTTTGTTGAAACTAGATTGCAACATCATAGAAAGACCAATCTGTTAGATGTCCTCATTGGCCATATCGTAAATCAAACTATGGGACATATTAGATGGAAATAATTTGAGAGGTTCCTTGTTCCATTTTAACTTATTGAATGTGTTAGATGTGGAGCCTCACCTAAATTTTGTTCCACAATCTTATTAACTTTGGCTACTATTGCAATAGTATTCAATCTAGATTTTCAGAATCCACTATTGTCATTCATGGCCTTCAAATCACCATTGATAAACATATTCTTATAATGTTAGAAAGTTCTTCCTTTTATTCCATAACATTTGAAAAAAAAATTACCAACTTAACGCGAACTGTGACCTCAAAACAAGAACTCTAGCACTTAAAACCCATATTTTTGCATAAAACAACATGAAAATCAACCCCCAAATCAAAAATTGGTGCTATCGGTAGAACCATCTTTTCTAACCGGGTCAAAATTACAATATTTTTCAAGCATAGCCTTCAAAACTCATACAATAGCTCAGAAAAACCTTAAAATCAACACCTAAATAATTTTTTTTTTTTATGTTACATGAAGAAAAATGTTTTTTTCAAAACATTAAAATTATAGATAATTTGAAATCTTATTCTTAATAGTTGGTACCATTAAAACCAAAACCTCAAAATCAACCATCAAATTGAAAAGTACTGCTACCAGTAGCACTCGTGCTAAAATTGGGGTATTAAAATGACACATTTTTTTAAAGTGGTAAAAGAAATCATCACTACTATAACAAAATCATAAAATCAACCCTTAAATGCTTACTTTTTAAATATTCATTTGTCGCTTGAATCACAAGATAATACATAATGCCATGAAAATATCACCATACACTTTAAAAATTCAACATCAATTTTTAATATTTTTTTTACTTTTAATAAAAAATGTAAATACAAATTACATTGAAAGAAACATAAATTATTTCTTAAAAGCCTTGTTACATTGTCCATATTCAAAACATATGAGCTAAGAAATTTTATTATATTCTCCATAATCAAAACATATAATTCCTAAAATGTAGAAATTATTCATAACTTCATGTAAGATGATATGTAAATTAAATGTTCATTTCTAGTTACCATGCAAACATCATATGGATAAAAAATACATAAAATGTTTCATACACTTATTCATATTGACTCATGGATTATGAAATACCATCAAAGTCTACATTGAATTCAGATGAATGATTGGATGAAGATGTAGATGATCCATACTCTTCTCTATTGTCGATGAATGCACCATATGATTCTACATGCATGCCCAACATTTCAGATGTCAAAATCCTTTTAGATCTACGACGAGGTTCAATAGACTCCTATCTTGCAGTTATTTCTTGTGGCAACAAATTCTTGATAATCTATGTTGTCCTGGAGAGAAGAGTTCCTCTCTTTGTCAATTTGAATTCATAAACAAGTATGTCAACATCCTCTAATTTTAAGAGGTTAGTGTTGTTAGCACTCTGTAAATCTGTTCGGTTGATAAACAAATGACGAAGGTAAATTTTTCAACCAAATTTGAGACACGAAACTAGCCTTTTGGATCTAGAGAGGTCTCTCTTGAGGGGCGCGATCTCCGTGCAGGATATGGATTTTAAAACAATTGCTAGATTTAACACCTTTGATATAATGGTCTCTGGTTATATTGGCTCAAGAAAATAAGACATGGGCTATGGAGTCAATTCAAGAAAAACAACAGAAACAAATGAATCAGTGACTGAACTTTGAGAGAATAAAGGCTAGGTGAGCAACAATATTCAGTGAAAAATAGTAATGTGTGGTGAGGAGAACATACCGGAAGTAACTCGAAGCACCATTGTGGGTGAATTCAGAGTTAGCTTTCAGAAGAAAATGTTTTGTCTAAGTGGCGTGAAAAAGGGGCATTGCACAGTGAATCCACAGGTTTGAAAATTCGTTTCGAAATAGACAAAAAATACATGAATAAAGGTAACAGGAAGCACATACGCAAGGAAGGGAAAACAATACATCCAACTGCTACAAATAGAATCTTCACGTCAAAGTTAGAGGACCTTTGCATTAAATTCCAGTAGAACTCACATTACATACAATAGCTACTACCTATATTAATTTTTCCAACCAACCTGGCTTACATCGAAAAGATGAAATATATAAACGAGGGTTCCCCTTGGGCTACCCTGCTTTCTAAATTCTATCCCTAAAAACTAGGAAACTGAGTAGTATTTGTTAGAGACTCTTTGCATGACGCTTTCCAAAAATAGACAATAATAACGTTTGTTTACACATGACTATTCACGAATTTTCCACGAGGATCAATTAGGTATCAATATGAGGGACATATGTGTTAGTGTTTCCCTTCGATTAGATGTCTAAGCGGACATGTGTCTGTGAGGAACTCACTATCTGCTATAACGAATTTCATTTCTACCACACACTCATTTGCTGGAAAAATGTGGGCGACAAGTGGTTGTTTGATTGTCATGACTGTTATCAAAATGGTAGAGTGCTTTAGGGAAACATATCCTTCATGACTGTAGATGCAGAGATGAACACCAGCTAAACTTGTTTTTTCTGCACGTTGGCGAGAGTCGCGCGGGCTTCCTTCTCGGCCGCTTCACATTCTCTGGAATGTTTTGTATGCCTTTCATCTGACAACCTATGTGATTCGCGCAACTGTACAATGGTGTCTTGCGCCTCTCTAAGATGTCTTTTTAACCATGCCATGTTCCCTTTGTGACCTTGCACTGCTTATGCTTCCATAGTCTTTATTGCTAGCTGTCGCCTCAACTCCATGTTTTCCTGGTAGAGTTCAATGATAGCCAGTTTTTCCTTTTGTAATTGCTAAGATGGCTCTTGATCGTTCACTCCCGTGGTATCCATTTCCCTTGTTCTGCTCCTTCTTTCATGGCTCGATCCTTCAACAGGATCCATCTGGATGGCACGCATGAGTAGTTCTTCGGCCATCGATCTGACATGCGACTCTTCTGAAACTCAGGCTTCCCCAACTTCCTTGTTCTTCTTTGGCCTGCCCCTTCTCTGAGGTATTTTCTGTTGGGGAGACGGAGCTTCTATTGTCTTTCCTCCCTACACAAGTATTTCCGCTTCAAGTTCCACGTGGTTTGATATGATCGTCTATGTGGGTAAAGGAATAACTCCTTTTGCGTCCTTGGGAATGTCTGTTGCAGGTGAGAATAACTCCCAGTCATTTTGGGGCTTGGACCTGGCAATTCTGCTTCTCTGCACACCTTTCCTTATGATTTGAGAGGTTGCCATGGCATGACCAATATGTATTATGCACATGGTGTATCCGACAAATGAAAATGGAGGGAATTTTGATCAACCTGAACTAGCAAGGGAAATTGCAAACATAGTGCAGGCCTAGTTTCACGACTGAAATGGGTGCCGAGCATCTAAAATTTATAACGAGTCAGGTAGGAAGAGGAATTGTGTCAAAGAATAGTGAATACATGGTGACAAGATGTTTTGAATCGAATTGCATATTTTCCATGACAAATCCCCGCGTGTAGAACACAGGCGATAATGTTTGTAGGGCATGCATGATACGAACGTTGTGATTTGTCATTCCCTTAGCCTTCATGATGAACTGATAATAACTACTGCAATTGCCGATGTGACTTCCATTAACTACTTGACTCGAACTGGGGTATGTAGAGACTGATTTCTTAATAGGACTTGACTCTTTGGAAAAGACATACCCGTACCACTTGTGCATGTTTCGACTCTGACATCCCTTCCTATTTCCAAGGGCCAACCGACCACTTACTGACTTCGACCCCATGGTGCTACGTACTTGATTTCACATGTTTGGGTGCATGGGTCACAACACGACTAAAAACTAACTCTAAATGGAAAGAAAAATGGCGGTGCTAATAGCTAGATCCAACAGGGATGTTATCCTCCCTGTGAGGTAGCAAAGAATAGTAGACTAGGTGCCTGACCATTGGGCCTCATTTTGAATCTTTGGCACTGTAAAGAAAAAAACAAAAACACAACCTAAACCTATCGACGTAGCTTCTAAAAAATTAGCATAAACTTAGGGCCTTCACTTCGGGCTTCAATTTTCTACTAAACTACTAAATCGACACAAAAATAAAATGACTATTTACAATGGCAAATGACTTAAATAGATTTTATTTCATCAGATAATGCTTGAGGAACCTCCTGTTTACAGGCCCCCAACCAAGGCATTCTCCATTTATCCCTTTTAGTAAATAAGCATTGTTTCTGCAATATGCGTTGATTCTAAATGGACCTATCCAAAGGTGGTTTTGTGCTTCCCCTTATCTTCATTTCTCACGTTCCATCTTAGCACCAACTCCCCTACCTAAAAATCTTCCTTCTTAGAATGCTTGTCGAAAGATTTCTTCATCCTCTCCTGATGGAGCTGCGACCAATTATACACCCATTCCCTCACCTGTTGTATGTGAATTAACTGGTTTATTCTCCTTTGCGCATCATTTGGCTCGACCTCTTGTTATTGCAACAGATTTCTAATAGGTGACCCCAGTGAAGTAGGGAATATTGCATCCACATCGTAAACGATATGAAAGGGCAATGTCAAGATAGACTTCTTGGTGGTAATCCAATCTGCCCATAGTGCATAGATAAGATTTTTATTCCAGGATTTCTTATTGTCTTGTAGAGTCTTTTGATGATTCTGGTTAGGCTCTTATTTGAGGATTCTGCTAACCCGTTTCCTTGCAGATAGTAGGTCGTGGAATGCCCCAGGGTTATATTGTAATCCTGACAAAATTTTTCCATCCTCTTAGACTTGACCGCGACCGCATTGTCTGTTATGATCTTGATGGGACATCCGAACCTCGACAAGATGTTTGTTTCCAAGAATTGGATGATGACTGTGTTGGTAGCCTGCTTTGTGGGGATTGCCTCTTTCCATTTCGTGAAGTAGTCGGTGGCTATGAGTATCCATTTGTGTTGCGCAGAGGATGGTATATTTATTTCTCGTATGAAATCTAGAGCCCACTGCATGAAAGGTGATTCGAATGAGATCGACTTTAGTGACAGGGGTTGCAAATTTCTTCTCCCATCGAAAATCTGACATTCATGGCAACTGGAGACCTATTTATACACGTCAGCAAAGATTGTAGGCTAGTAGTAACCTTCCCTCAAGATTTTTTGCGTGGTGGTTTTGCAGTAGTGGTGTCCTCCGCAATCACCTTTGTGAAATTCTTGTATGGACCGCTTTGCATCATCTTCTAGAAAACAACTCAACAATATTCCCCAAGGGTCTTTCTAGTAGAGTGAATTATCTAGGATGCAGAACTTAACTGCTTTAAGCTTGAGAAATATGGCCTTAGTCTTACTTACGCCTGAAGGGGCCTGAATATTCTCCAACACATAGATGATGTCTGGATACCATGGCGAATCAATGAAATCCTGAGACACCTGCACAGTTTTTTCTTCTTGAGGGCATTCTGATAGATCAATGATCAAATTCATTCCTACAACATCGGAGTCCGACTGCGCCATTAACTTTACCAGACCCTGACCCTTGATCAGTTTTGTAGGCTTGATATCAAGATCGTATTTCATTATGGCTGCTATCTTGATATCTTGATATCTTGATAATGAAATAAGGATATCCTTCTAGGTTAGGTTGAGTCAGGATATCCTTTATTGAGTTGTTGGGCACATAAGCGATGACATGGGAGTGCAATATGTATGTCCTGAACTCTTTCAAGGCCTTCACTAAGGCGTATGATTGTTTTTCCATAATTTCATACCTTAGTGGAGCATTGTGCAGTGTCTAACTGAAATAGGCTATGGGATTTTCGAAGTTCTGCTCATCTTTCTGCAACAACACGCTGACGATAGTGTGTTCTAAGGTGAATGAAAACATCATGAAATATTTTGTAAAGTCTGGGATGGCTAGCATGGGATATTTAGTCAGCGCCACTTTGATATCTTCAAAATACTTCTTGGCCACCGGGTTCCAGTTGATCTCGTTTCCCTTCCTGAGCATGCAGGTTATGTGCTTTATGATTTCTGCCAGGTTCGAGATGAATCTCCTCAAGAAGTTTACTTTTCCCAGGAAGGATTGCACTTATTTTTTACTGTACGGGGTGCCTATATTTAGGATTCCTTCAACCCTGTTGGGTTCTATCTTAATGCCATCCTTGGAGATAATGTGTCCTAACAACTTCCCTTTTTCCACCCTAAAATGTGATTTCTTTGGATTTGGTGATATGCTGAACTTCCTGCTCTTCTGGAAAACCTTCTTCAGATGCTCGAGGTTTTGTTTGTGGGAGGCAGAGTATACAATGATGTCATCTAGGTAAATCACAACAAACTTTTCCTTTTCGTTAGCAAACATGATGTCCATTTCCCTTTGGAAAGTGGCTCCAACGTTCATCAGTGTGAAAGGCATCTTGGCGTACATGAATGTTCCCCATGGAGTTGTGAAAGTCATTTTCTCTTTGTTGTCCAGGTGGACCATGATATGATTATACCCTGAAAACCCATCCAACATATACATCTTCTAGGACCCCACCACCTTTTGCAAGATGTAGTCCATTTTAGGGAGGGGGCAGTGATCCCTTAGAGACACTTTTTTTAATTTTTGGAAGTCTACACACAATCTTATTTTGTCGCTCTTCTTTCTTATAGGTACCAAATTAGCTACCCATTTTGAGAATCGTAAAGAAATGATAATTTTAGCTTCAAAGAGTTTCTTTACCTCCTTTTCGATCATCGACAGTAGCAGGGGATTTATTTGTCTCAATTTCTATTTAAAGGGCTTCTGGTCTTCTTTGAGAGGGATGACATGCTGGATCACTTTAGTATCATACACCTTCAAATCATCGTAGCTCCATGCGAACACATCAGGGAAATCCTTCATGAGTTTGACATAGTCTTGCTTGACCTCTGGACTAAGCATTTTTTATAATTTGATCATCTTTGGGTTTTCCTCAATCCTGATGTTGCAATCTTCCACGTATTCTGCGCTTGCAGTGATCTTGGGGTTTTTTTCCACGTCATTCTCATCAAACATATTTTCCAGCGGCACTAACCCCTTTGGGATGATGCTATTTTTCAGTTGGATTTTGTCCCTTCCCATGATTTGGTTTTGAAAAGGGTCATCATTACTACGCACATCTGTGCACTCATCTTCATCACAGTAGCATTCCTCGTCAATGTTCATATTAGTGAACTCGTCACTCATAAGGAGGAATATCTCCACCTACTTGTGGTCATCAAACACTTGCCAATGTTTGATATTACCAGGCACTATCGGCCTGTGCTTAACCTCAATTTCATATTTTTTGTTTAGGAATATGGGGATCTTAAAAACCGAGGCCGAGCTGGCCAATGTATCAACGATCTGATTTTTCTCTCTAGGGATAGCAGATAGGTCATACTCTGAAAATCCTTCAAGGATATACAGTGCCAAATTTTTGTACACTCTTAGCCTAGGATATTTGGTCTGATATATGCCCTTTACCTGATTTATGATCATCTCAGAATCTCCACACATTGCTATCCTCTGCACACCCAATTCTTTCAAAACTTGTAAGCCCAATATTAGTGCTTCATACTTAGCCATGTTGTTTGTATATTCGAACACAAGTTTGTATGAACACAACTTTGTGCCGACCTTAAGAGGGATTATCCATACATTGACACAATCCCCTTCTTTGTTGACCGCGCCATCGAAACTCATGTTCCACACCCTGTTTTCTGCACGATCTTTAGGGTGGCGCACTCTGTCATTTCCCTCATGTTTTTCTCGTCAACTGTCATGATGGTTGTCGACTCTTCCTCTTCGAAATTCAGGTCATTGTAGAATATAGAAGAACCAACCTCAGTGTCGAACGCGTATATAGGATGGTTATTTGGCTGCGTCTTTCTACTTACCGTGTATTTCAGCAACACTTCTCTGTACAACCGTCTGTCATGTCCAAAAACAGGGATGGTGGCGTATGACATATCCATATGCAAAGTTCCCTTTAACTTTGCAGCCCATGACCTTGATAGTAGCATGTCAAACTTTGGGGGTATGTCCACAATGACTACGTTCATAACCATGTTCTTTGAGGGGATTTGAGCCAACGATACAACTAGGTCTTTGATGAGGCCCAAACACTTGAATTTCCTCGAATCAAAATAGAAAAGGTCTTTCTATGGCCTAGTGATATCCAAACCCAATTCATCCATGATCACCTGTAGCATGAGGTTGTGTGATGAACCAAAATCCAGCATGGCATTATGCAGGTTCATGTCATGGACCTTTCGACTAATGTAGAATGGACGGACACCCTCGGTATTATTTGTCTCTTCAATGCGCAGACCAAAAAGGATAGCGTGGTGGTCATATTGGATATTCAAAGCATCGGGGGTCCCTCCCATTTTCAAAATTTTAATGATTTTCTCCCGATACTCGCCTTTTCTAATAAGTTCGTTGAATAGGACAGAAATTTTGATTTTGGCCATCTCATGTTGAAAATTGAAAGGGGGACATAATTTCTCTACATCTTTTTCGTGTGCTTCCTGGCTTGTTTCCAACGCTTTCCTCTGGGCCTACTCCTTTGAATTCATATTTTTAGCTTCATCCTTGGGTGGGTTGTCTGGCTTCTTTCAACTTATGGAAGGGGTGTCCGCCAAAGGTTTCCTTATGGGGTTCATTCGTTGAGGCTCAACAGGTATGTCTTTGCTCCAGAGGTTATATTTCTTCTAGAATTGCATGATGGCATTCTAATAGCCTTTTCTGAACTCCTATATCTCCCAGGATAGTGCAACATCTATTTTGAGTATCATATCATCGTCCGTCTCCAACACGAAGTCGTCATTTTTGCTCATGTATCGATCATGCTCTCTCTTTGTCAAGAACACGCGTGGGTTTTTTTCATCACAAAAATGCATCTGGTCTTCGAACGCCGGGTCGAAGTCTTCATCCATGTAATTGTTTTGGAACGAAGGTATTGTCTGCTAGTCGCCTTGATCTATTTTCTCCCTTGGTTCCCTCTGTCTGATCTGAGGAACTTGATCCCTTTTGAGTTTTTGATTTCTGGGTTGGGTGTCGTTCTATTCTCGAGCAACGAGTCTATTTCCCATGGACATTCTTTCCATCATTTTCTCCATTGTCTTCATCATCAAGTCAAACTTTTCATCTGAGGACTGAGATGACGATGGTTGTGCATCTCCTTGAGGCTTCTTATCTCCTTCGTTGAATATTTGTTTGATCTTCCCTGACGCCATCATGTTTACTTCAACCTCGATAGCGTTACTCATTATAGCGTCTAGGTTTGATGATATTATTTCTCTTAACAACATGGAAAAATCATTGTCAAAGGATTCAACGTACCGCAACTGCGCAGCCTCGGGGGGTGGCTTGACTTATGTAGGGATTGAGTTGTACACCTTTAATAAATGGGTTGAGAATTCTTGCACTGTCTCTTCCGGTGCTTTCTTCATATTATTGTACTGTGTTAACAACTGCAAAGGGTTTTTCTTGTCCCCCCATTTATTCAGGAAAGATGTCTCAAATGTGGTGAAGTCTCAAATGCTTGCGGGCAGGAGAGATTTGAACCATTTTCTTACATCTACCGAAAGGCTCTATGCAAACAAACTCATTTTTGCATCTGCATAGTCCACCTCCTCCAGGTCAATGAAATCATTAAACCAGTCCAAGTGCCTCTGGGAGGAAACACTTCATTCAACGTCGTAGAGCCTGATTCTCTGGTTATAATTCTGAGGCAAGTCATGTAGTTGGGATGGAAGGATGAGGGGGGAAAATATGGTAGCCATGGATCTGGGAGGATTCATATTTTGAGGGATATTATTTGATATCAGGGCTTGGAATTTCTTCAGGTCGAAAACAGTCTCATCCACGCTGGTTTCTGACTTAGACTTGAAAAGGGTTTTCTTGAATAATTCATCAAACTCAAGGTCGTCAATGCTCTACGCATCGTATTTAGGTAAGGACAAGCTTCTGTCCAGGTAGTAGAATGGGTCTGGGGCTTTCTCTCTAGTCATGCATAAAATCTTCTCGGGGTCGTACACAGGCTTTGTAGTGTTTGGGTCAGGATTTTCTCTGGTATAGATCGTCTTCAGAGCCAGGGTTCCTGAACTGCGTTAATTGGAGCTACTGGTATTTTGGACTAGAGTCGCCAGGGTAAGGGTTTCAGCCGGTACATATGTTTGTCCCTTTGTTACTCTCAAGGGTCAAACTACAACATTAATCGTTCTTCGAGGGAAAATCTATTCAATTTTGTCCCCGACAAAGGCACCAGAATGTTATCACTCCATAAATATGTTCGACTGATAAACAGATGATGAAGGTAACTTTTTTAGCCAACTTTGAGACCCAAAACTAGCCTTTCAGATTCAGAGAGGGCTCTCTCGAGGGGCGCGATCTCCGCTCGGGATATGGCTTTTAAAACAGTGGCTAGATTTAACACCTTTGATATAATGGTCTCTGGTTATATTGGCACAAGAAAATAATACATGGGCTATGGAGTCGATTCAATAAAAACAACAGAAACAAATGACTCAGTGACTAAACTTTGAGAGGATAAAGGCTAGGCGAGCAATAGTCTTCAGTGCAAAATATTAATGTGTGGTGAGGAGAACATATAAGAAGTAACTCAGAGCACCACTGCAGGTGAATTTTGAGTTATCTTTTAGAACAAAACATTTTGTCTAAGTGGCACAAACAAGGGGCGTTGTGCAACAAATACACAAGTTTGAAAATTCGTTCCGAAATAGACAGAAAATATATGAATAAAGATGACAAGAAGCACATATGCAAGGAAGGGAAAATAATACATCACATTTCTACAACTAGAATCTTCACGTCAAAGTTAGTGGACCTTTGCATTAAATTTCAGTAGAACTCAAATTACATACAATAGCTACTGCCTATATAAATTTTGCCAAACAACCTGGCTTACTTCGAAAAGATGAAATGTATAAATGAGGGCACTGCTTGGGCTACCCTGCTTTCTAACTGCTAGCCCTAAAAACTAGGAAAATGAGTAGTAAGCGTTAGAGACTCTTCGCATGATGCTTTCCAAAAATAGACAATAATCACGTCTGTTTACACATGTTTGTTCACGAATTCTCCACAAGAATCTGATTATTGTTCAAGTCTCGATATGAGGGACAAATGTGTTAATGTTTCCCTTTGATTAGATGTCTGAGTGGATAGGTGTTTGCCAGGAACTTGCTATCTTCTATAACCTCTTTGATTTCTGTCGTGCACTCATTTGCTGGAAAAATGTGTGCAGCAAGTGGCTATTTGATTGTTATGTCCGTTATCAAAATGGTAGAGTGCTTCAGGGAAACGTTTTCTTCAAAACTGCCAAAATTTGTCTTCTGTTTGCGGATGCAGAGATGAACACCAACTAAACTTGTTTTTTCTCCACATTGGTGAGAGCTGCACGAGCTTCCTTCTCGGCCACTTCTCATTCCCTGTAATTTTTTGCATGCCTTTCCTCTAATATCCTCTGTGCTTTGTGCAACTGTACAATGGTGTCTTGCACCTCTCTGAGTTGTCTTTTTAACCATGCCAAGTTCCCTTTTGCGACCTTGCGCTGCTAATGCTTCCATAGTCTTTATCGCTAGTTGCTGCCTCAACTCCATGTTTTCCTAGTAGAGTTCAACGATAGCCATTTTTTCCTGCTTTAATTGTTGATATGGCTCTTGATCATTCGCTCTTGTGGTATCCATTTCCCTTGTTTTTCTCCTACTTTCGCAGCTCAATCATCCAATAGGCTCCATCCAAATGACGCTTATGAGTATTTCTTCGCCCACCGATCTAGCATGCGACTCTTCTGAAACTCGGGCTTCCCCATCTTCCTTTTTCTTCTTTGGCCTGCCCCTTCTATGAGGCATTTTTTGTTGGGGAGATAGGGCTTCTACTATCTTTCTTCCCTCCACAAGACTTTCTGCTTCAAGTTCCACACGGTTTGATTTGATCGTCATTGTGGGTAAAGGAATAACTCCTTTCACACCCTTGGGAATGCTTGTTGTAGGTGAGAATGATTCTCATTAATTTTGGGGCTTGGACCTAGAAATTATGCTGCTCTGCATGCCTTTCCTTATGATTTGGGAGGTCGTCATGGTGTGACCAATATGTATTCTGCGTGTGGTGTATCCGAAAAATGCAGAGGGAGGGAATTTTGATCAACCTGAACTAGCAAGGGAAATTGAAAACAGAGTGTGGGTCTAGTTTCACGACTGGAATGGGTACCAAGTATATGAAATTTATAATGAGTCGGGCAAAAAGAGGAATTGTGCCGGAGAACAGTGAATTCATGGCAACATGATGTTTTGAATCGAATTGCAGATTTTCCATGGAACATACCCACGTGTAGAACACATGTGATAATGTTTGCAAGGCATGCATGATACGAACGACGTGATTTTTCATTCCCTCGACCTTCATGATGAATTGATAATAGTTGTTGTACTTGTCAATGTGACTTCCATTAACTACTTGACTCGACCCGGGATACGTAGAGACTTATTTCTTAATAGGACTCAACTCTTTAGAAAAGACATACCCATACCACTTGTGCATGTTTCAACTCTAACATCCCTTCCTGTTTCCAAGGGCCAACCGACCACTTGCTGAATTTGACCCCACAGTGCTATGTACTTGATTTCACATGTTTGGACGCATGGGTCACAACGTGACTAAAAACCGACTTTAAATGGAAAGAAAAATGGCGATGCTAACAAGTGCGACGACGAGTTGTATTTAGTCCATTTATTTTTCTCTTTCTATTGACATTTTTTTCAACCACCATCTCTGGCTTATACACACCATTGAATGGGTGTGTACCTATTGCATACCAATGCACTTCAATTGCTAAAACATGTTAATTTTATTTGTCAATCTTTATAACCTTTGCAATCCAAAATGGATAACCATGTGGATCTTCAGTTGTTAAGACTGCAATCATGATACCCTCCTTAATATCATGTATTGAACCCCTATAAAGGTCTTCCATGGCTTCACGTTGTCTATGCGATCTTTGAGAACCAATACACATTTCTCTTTCCTCTGCTTGTGTAAACTTAATATCACTTTGATATTATTGTTTTTCAACAATGTTTCTTTCTTCAGATTCATTTGACATATTTTTTGGACAACGAAATGGAGTCTTCAAAAATACATCTTCATTTGTTGAGCTTGAAATTATGTCACTTTGACCATTGAAAAAATACTCCCACCAAACAGAATCAACTACATCAATGTACTCATATGTATCTTTAATGAACTTTTTTTTATTTCTTCTAGGCATTTAGAATAATCTAAATCTCTATTACGCCTCCATGCATTATGGATTTCAGAAACTGGTTGTAATAACAATAACTTTGATGCAAATATTGGAAGATCTAGAATGAACTTCAAAAATACTAAACCTGATGAAGGCTCCCATTCTATAGTAGTTGAGTACTTCTTTCTCCATACAAGTGTTTTTGCATCAAATGTTTTGAAACAAAATTGACATTGGAAGCTAATGTCATTAAGCTACTCAATACATTTTTCTTCACCATGTGATCCCTGAATAAATCTTTGCATGTCAACATTTTCTTCTAATATGTGAAAAACAGACTTTGGAATGTATGATTTCTTAATACATTCAATTAATGATGGTAGGCTTCCAATATTTTTCCTCTTCAATGTTACTGAAAAATGACTGAACATTTGATCAATATGATAATGAGTGTGTCCAACAAGAAGAAAACCACCTTTCACCTTTTGAAAGACTCCCA